>BMAW01003255.1:0-36698 GCA_019974015.1 Nephila pilipes
ACTTGGTAGTAAGATCGCAAGTTAAGTGGCCGATGAAGTGGAAGATATTGGGTCGAAACTCATAGGCAAAAATTTAAAGGGTGATAGAAACCGTCTAAACAAGCAATTTTCATCGTACAATGTATATCGTCATGCCTCCTGAAATCTACGGTAGTAATGACGATGTGTAAGAAAACTCGAGCTTCATGCTTTCCATTACAGCGCCATCGAGCGGTTCACAGCTTATTCTCTGCCTATGCATTGCATGGGGGAAATTGCTTGTTTAGATTTTTTTTCACCCCTTAAATTTTTTGCCCATGAGTTTGAAAACACCTCGTACAATTCTTAATTCCTCTTCGTCGGGACTTTGTCACAAGTTTTAACATACTACGAGAAGAGTAAAAGTGCTTAATAACTAGCCTGGCAGAGAATTCCTTTCTGGATCAGTTGACTAATGCACATCATAAAGCACCGAACAAGATTTCTGTGGAATCAAAGGTATTCAGTTCAAATCCATCCCGTCACCAAGTTCAACTTCCCTTCGCCAGGTAACAACATGACGTGAGGTGATCTTTCCACTCAAATCATTTCTTCCAATGACAGGAGTAAAAGCGCCTAATAACTGACTAGGCAGAATACAATTTTCTGGGTCAATTAACAAAGGTATTCCTAAGATGTGCCAGACGATATCTGTAAACTGGGAGACACCAGTTAAAGTCCCCATCGTCATTAAGGTTAACGACCTCTGCCAAAGTGGTGACATAAGTTTCAGTTAACTACCAAAGACTGTCGGATGAAATAGTGTGGAAATTTGTACAAATTAATTATAGCAAGGTTAATTATAGCAGCACTCGTTTTTTATATAAATGGAAATTCTAAATTCCTAATTTATAATTATGGAATTTTTTTTAAAATTAACTTCGTTATTTTATAACACTTCTCTGATAGTGAATAAAATGATAGCTATAGTGATATAGATCTGATAGTGATAGCTATGAATAAAAATACAAGGACTTCTCTATATTATCTCTTTAAGCATTTCTTGATGATTTTGGGTATACTTGTGATGATTACTGCATTTTTAAAGCAATTGGTCTGAAAGTAGTTCCCCTTCAAAGAAGAGATGTGTACACAGAGAGAGATACGTCGTTAGATAAGAAGGTTAATTAAATAAGAAAATTTTATTTTTAATATTTTTATTCAGATTTGCAGGAAAAATGTTATTTTTTTTATTTAGAATTATTAGCTTTTAGTAATACTTTATTTAATGGTTACCAATTGTAAAGATCCTATTTCCCATATTTTTTTAAGGCTTCATCTCACTCCTAGAGTTTCGGACGTATTTTCAGGGGACAAAATTGATTTCAGAGGAGCTTAGCATTTGATAAGAGCTTAATTTTAAAATCCATTTGGTACATTTCAAACGTTTTTTTTATTAAATTTTCCCCACTTATGATTTTTCTTCTTACATGAACAATAAATAATATTTTTAAAGCTAGTTTTATTCGCAAATTACCTGTGAGACTTCTACGATGCTAATACATTACGACACACAAACACGAAAATTGTATTGAAGGAAATAATACATAATTATATTATAAACAAATTTTCTTATAGACACCGACCATTACTTTATTTTAAACAAGTATTGCAAAAAAAAAATTAAGTCAATTCCCACTTAGGTCAACAAAGGATTTTTTTTATTTTAGTTACTTTTTATTAAGTAATAACAATTTATATAAATAAGTATATACATGGGGCAGAATCACACTATTAAGTGGCAAAAGAATTTTTTTTTCCACCAATCTACATTCTTCATCAATGACGGTATTTATTCCTAAATTTATATCCTGCTAAATATCTTATATAAGAGAAATTTTTTTCTCCTTATAAAACGAAAACTAATTATTTGAAAATCGCATAAAAAAATTATATTCTTCAATGAGATTCGATCAGAAGGCATGTAGATTCCGCGCCGACACTCTACCAGCTTTGCTATTGCAATGGTAAGAATGATGAATGAAAAGTATTTTATTAACGATTGAAAATTTGAACAAGATATATATATATATATATATATATATATATATATATATAGGGAGCGTGTGAGTTAATAGTTGGAAATTAAAACCAACTGACAAATGAATTGCATTGAGTTTATTGTTTTTACAATTTCAATACATTGTATCCAGACACAGAACAAATAAAAAATTATAAAGTTACATATTTTTATTGCAATTAAGGGAGCTAAAAATAGGTTTGCATAAAGGTCAGTATTCAATAAAAAGCGTATTTCATATGCATTTGATCTGAGGTAGTTTAATCATTTGATTGCGAGTCTCTGACCGGCAATGTGGGAATTGTAAATTAATTCTGACAAGAGAAAGGGTAAATTAACTCGTAAACAAAAAGGACCAGGAGTTGGCTGTTTACTTGATTAAATTAATTATAATCAAGCGGAAAAAAGATAAAGATTTCTTAGATAATTTTAAAATGTACATTAATAGAATTTATTATTGAAATAATCAATATACTCATTTAATTCCCTGCTTTTGAAAAAAAAAAAAAAACGGCAATTTTCCACACCAAAAGTTTTTCTCTTTTCAATTATAGATCTTTATAATCATTTAGATTATTATTTTTTTAATCTTTGCTACAACAGCTTATACGCCTTTTAGTTAATTCGTTCTTCAGGTGCAGTGTAAGCTCTGGCAGTTTTGTCGCCTATTTGAATCCAAATAATTCGAAATAAAAACCAACGTTTTTAAAAACAACGTTTTTATATGGTGGCAAAGTTTATTAAAAAAATTATTAAAATATTAGTTAAAACTGGTCGCAAATATCTAAATATCGCATTGTTAGGCAAATAAGAACGGTTCCCAAAATTTCAGAGCTCTAGCTTGATGGGAAGTTGGTTAAATTAACAATAGACAATTTGATGACACACTGATACACATACATACAGACACACACCAAGTGAAATACATAACAACGTTAAAACTAACTAAAATTAATTAATCCGGTAAATTAAATGGTTGGAATACAGTTTAGTCAAACCACTCTTGGAGACAGGAATTATTTGGCGGTATTATACCAAATGTTGCTAAATTGGTTCATTTTACGGACTTCACGTTCAACCAAAAAAAAAAAAAAATTTCGCCAAGTTTGGCAATTATTCAAATTGCGCCAAGTGATTGGGCTAAACTGCATTATTTAAAAAAATATATGAGTTAAAACTTGTCGCAAACGTCTAAATATTGCATTGTTAGGCGAGTACGAATGATTCCCAAAATTTTAAAGCTCTAGCTTGATGGGAAGTTGGTTAAATTAACGATCGAAAATTTGATGACACACACACACCAAGTGAAATTCAGAAAAACGTTGTAATAAAAACGTTAAAACTAACTAAAATTAATTAATTCATCCGGTCAATTAAATGGTTGGAATGCAGTTTAGCCCAACCACCTTGGCGAAAAGAATTATTTGGCGGTATTTTGCCAAATGTGGCTACCCTGTTCCGTTTTACGGACTTAAAGTTCAGTCAAAAAAATCGCCAAGTTTGGTGCCAATTTTTGAAATCGCGCCAAGTGGTTGAAATAAACTGCATTATTAAAGAAAATATTAGTTAAAACTTGTCGCAAATGTCTAAATATTGCATTGTTAGGCGAGTAAGAACGATTCCCAAAGTTTCAGAGCTCTAGCTTGATGGGAAGTTGGTTAAATTAACGATCAAAAATTTGATGACACACACACACCAAGTGAAATTCAGAAAAACGTTTTAAAATGTACTTTAATGCATATATGAATTTAAAAAAAAACATGAATGAAAGGAAAGGGAGAGGAAAGGGGAGAGGAAAGTGAATGAATTATTTACCAAGAGGTTGAGATTTTTTAAGAGATTTTAAGACTTCTTTCTTATCGTAAGATAAGATTATGTCATTTTTAATATCATTTTAACCTCCCCCTCTTCAATGTTTTGGATAGACTATAAGTCTAATCCTCAGCAATAGGAGAGTATTATTTTATATGATTTTTTTATAATTTTTTTATTATTGCAAAATTGCAATATATTTTATATTATTAAAACTTTTTTTTATGATATGAAAGGAGAAAGAAGGGATAGGCAAAAAGGGGTTATTGTTTATCTGAGTGAACAGCAATGGTCAGCAAACTAGTTTAAGAAAGGGAAGGTAGGGATATTGACAGGGCAAGTAAATAGATAATGCTCAGCTGAATAGATGATGATGGAGGTCTTGGAGTAAGATGGTTGACTAAAAGAGGCTGTTGAAGTAGTGATGAAGGATTTAATTGAAGGGGTCTGAGTTGGAATGAAAAGTGTTATGAGGGGATTGGATGGAAATAATTATTGCATGATTGGTAGTGTAGGGCATGGGTTCCATTATTGTGAGCCAAAATTATTTGGGTCCTTTTTAGTGGGTTAATAGGATTAGTTAGTCTATTATAGAATCTTCTAGAGAAATATTTGACGTACTTATTAATAGGAGGGATATTGAGATTCTTGTGTATGATAGAATTTTTGATATATCAAAGTGAGTTAGTAATCATACGGAGGATTTTATTTTGATGGACCTGAATTTTTTTATTGTGAATAGGTGAATCATGGCCCCAAGTGGGGGAAACAGAGTAGAATAGGGCGGATTACTTTTTTTTATATATAGAGGACTTTATTAGCAACAGTTAATACTGAATTTTTGCTAATTGAATTATAGATTTTGTTATGGATAGGTTATGGGAAAGTTATGGATTTTGCCCCAGCATTTGTCTGATTGATTGGATATGATGTTTCAATGTGAGTTTGGAGTCCAGAATAACTCCTAGGAATTTGACCTCAAAGTCACAAGATATTTGATCATTAAAAAATTTGAGTTTTTTATTGAGAGGGGGGAGCGTGACCTTTTTTTAAATACGACTTCAATAACATTACGACTTCAATAATTTTAGCATGTATAAAATTTCAGAAGAATTCTCCATGCTTATGAATACATATGAATTCTAGAATAATATGTTTAATTATTAAGCACATTCATTCCAAGATTTAAGGTTTATTCCAGTTGCGATCAGTTTTTGATCAAGTATCATCAGCAAAAATAATTTTATTATATTGAACTTGATGTTGGCAACATGATTTCATTGTCTGTTCTCGTTCTGTTTTAACTTTCTCTTTCTTTCTACCGCATTTTCGAAATGATTTAGCCATATGAAGTGTTCTTAATTTTAAACAAAATAACAGTAGTTGTGCGAAAGATTTCATGTTTTACGAAATGTACTGAAATAATCTTCAACGAGCCTGTTGCTTCGTCTTTAAGACTCAAGAGTGAAAATGTGGCATTTTTTTTGAAAAACTCGAAACAGATTTTCAAGACCTAATCACAGTCCAGATTGTGACGCGTAGATATTTGCGGAGTTTTATAATTTCGTTTTTTGTGATGATTGAGACATTAAAATTCAAAATATGAAGAGACGCAGGGAGTCATCACAATCCAGTTCTCATTCATCTTACCGGCAAACATCATTTTTATCACTCATAAAACATTTCAATACATGTTGCTATCCGTGTCCAGAAAAATACGATCCTAAAATGAAAAAAATGGACAGCTTTTGTACTGTCAGACTAATTTTAACTTTTATGAAAACTATTGGACTAGTATGCCTGTATTACTGCTTTTCTATTGGTATAACATTTTACCAAAAATGGTTTATAAAGGTTAGTAGTTTAAAGTTTGTTTAGATTTTCTCTGTTAATTTATTCATTATTCGATTAATTTGATTTTTAATTATCAGTTATATAAAAAGATGAAATGTCTTATAATATGTGGGACATTAATTCCGTGTGCTTGAAAATAACTCGAATACTCGTTAATGATGATTGCAAAATATTGAATAAAAACTTCGAATCTCATCACGCAGATTAAATATTTTTTTGTGATTACACTGCTTAAAAATCATGTTATGATATTAGGTTTTTATTGTTGCAAAAAAAAAAAAACCGATTGCTCTGCGTTTTCGATGTATTTAATGATTGTATTGCTTTTTTGAGTGTCTATAACACTACAAATTGTGGTTATGCAAATGTCAATTTGGTAGATTAAAAACAGATCTGTGATTTATTATTCAGTTATTTAAAATGTAGTGGCATGCCTTTTGCCAGCTTTAAAAAATGAAAATAATTGTCTTTTTTTTTTTTTTTTTTTTTTTTAAGTAGGTGTGTTTTTAAGATGCAGAGTTATAAATTTTAAAATGCTCTAATTATCTAGTTAAATATATATCAAAATCAATGAAGGCTTCAAATTTAATTTTGTATCTAATGTTGTTGAAGGCTTCATTTGTTCTAGTTCATTCTAAACCGAACTTTGCACTATATAATTTATTAAACTTATCACTTTCATTCATTTTTTAGATTATTATTAATTTGTCATATAAGAGTGTGTTTAAAAAATTTCATTTTTTTATCTTGATTTATGGTGGAAAATGTTTTCCAGGACTTCCATTTCCCACTCACAGTTGTTATATGTCACTTGGTTGTCAAGTTCATGCTGTCTGGGATGTTAAGATGCCTCTATCACATTTTCACAGGTAGACAGAGAGTTGTTTTAGATTGGCCAACATATTTCAAACAACTTGCACCAACAGGTAACAGTACAAATATTTGGATTTGATGCTAAAATATAATTGTAAATGAGCAATTCATATGTGTTCATTATTGCTTAGATGGAAAGTTTGGCTGTTAATAGAATCTTTTATACTTGAGTATTTTTATTAATATATTATGCAAATATAAATTTTTTTTAAACATTTGTATTTTTATATTGACTTTTTTGAGAATTTTGTTTTTTCTGTTTCAATTTGTTTTATTTGATTGGAAATTGTTTCATTTTGTAAATTGACTACTGGTCTGTTTTATTGAATAAATTATTTTCAACTTAATATTTATCAGTGTAGGTGTTAGTATCATATAATTTATTATCAGATTTTTTTCTTTGTAATCTTTTTGAAATTCTCTATATTCTCAAATACACATTTCTGTTTTTTTATTTTTTATTTCAATGTGTTATTTTCTAAAAGAGTATCTCTGAATCTTTTTTCTAATGTTTTAAAATATAAAATAATGCAAAAATAAATATTAATTTGTGCATGCAAACTGAATACATTAATAATTGTTGCCTTGATTGATTGCATGATCACCGTTTCGATATTTGAGAGTTTTAATATAATGTGAAGTATACTCAAAAATTATTACTAACACTAATGTTATTCAATATTTACTTGTGTTTTTAATAAATTAAAGATGAAAAAATGAAATATTTGATTTTAGTATTTTCTAATATTGTAGGCATTGCAAGTGCTTTGGACATAGGTCTTTCAAACTGGAGTTTTGAATTTATTACAATATCTTTGTAGGTATTTATGTACATTAAATAAGTTTTAATTACATTTTAATATAATTAATTACATTATGAAATTATTTTCTACTTATAAGTTTTTGTATTTTTTTCCTACATAAATAAAAAAATTTGAATCTGTTTACTTAAAATCATTTGGATTTCATGAAAGAAATTATGGTACTTCTCCATTTCCCTGGTGCAAGCGATAAAGTTGCCAAAAGTTATACAATCTTTGCCAAATGGAATATGTATATACTGTATGTTGTCTCCAATACAGTCTGCTTGGCAAGATATGCGTTGGGCGAAATGGAAAAGTACCGAAATTATTTTGTAAAGGGCAGATGTGTTTTCTTCCTTGTAATCAAAGAAAAATAATCTGTTTTTCCTATCAATCTTTGATATTTCAACTTTAAGAGTATTTCGCAATTTAATGAAATTTTTTGGAACTACTTGGCAGTATTTTAAAAAGGTTGTATTTGATATATTTAATGGAAATTTTTTTTCCTTTGTTGTGCATATATTCTTCTTTCTAAATTCTGCGATTTCTTATATAAACCTTTAAACAATTTTTTAACTTCAGACTGTTTTTTATTGTTTTGCAAAGGATCATAATTACAGTGGTACACTTTTTTAAACTTATGGGTTTTTTCTACTTTCCATGCTTATAGAAAAGGAGAGTACATTGTTTACAGTATCTTAGTATTACATTCAAATTTTAATGGGAGTATTCTTTATTCTTGATCACAGCATCCTAATGACATCTCATTGAGCTGACGTAGCTGTGGTAGCCTAGTAGTCATGGCCACACACTCGCGGCTGGCGGTTTTCGTCAAGTCACCTTGATGCCACTAAAGATCTGCTATGTAGCTGGGACTGATGCACAAAAAATCTGTCGGTCCCCAAATCCTCTCATTAGCATGGTGGGAAAGTTAGGAGAGGGGAGTGCCAGCTCAGATGTTGCCCTCGTCACTTGACCAAAGTTCGAAATCATGAAGTCTGTCGCGTATAGCCCTTGTGTTGCTTCTAATGCAACGTTAATAAAATCTAACCTAATCTCATTGAGCTGACAAATACTTGGAAGTTTGTGTTTCATAATTTCATTTTCTGGTGCTTATTATTTAAACTTCTATCACTAACCATTTACTTGATGGATAGGGCATTTATATAAGATTTTTTTAAATAGTGCTGCAAAATTTTATCAAGTTTAAGTCAAGACTGGGCCTAGCCAATTCCATTATTAAATTCCTTTAGTATTAAAATATTATTTACATATATTTGCTGTTTGGATAGAAGCTGAATCATATTGAAAAACATTTGGAACATTATTAGGAAACAGAGCGCTAATAGAAGGTAGCAGCTGTGGTTCCAGATATATATGTTCTTGCATTCACCATACTTTCAGTTACCTGTAGCAGCTCTTCACCATCTTCTGGCATATATGCTCTTAACATTATACTTGTAGAATGCTTGATATTTAGCTCAATACTATATGGATGTAACATCTCCCCTGTTCTACTCCATGCATAATTTTTACCTTTTCTAAATATATTTTACTCTTATCAAACCAAGTAATCTATTCCATTAGTTGCCCATCCAATATTTTTATTAATCTAATTCTTTTCGGGTGTTTGTGTGGGTTTAACAAATGACATTTTTATCTTAAGAATTGTAGCTTAAGTTCAAAATTTGGTAACCTTATTGTTCTTGAACTCTCAAACACATACTGCATTTAAATTATTTCTGATTTCTTCAGTTGACATTCTGTCTTTAAGACACATCATTTTCATCCTTTTATCATCAAGAGCTAAGTAAACCTTTTCTTCCTTTACCTGTTTTGTTTACCAATTTTTTTTTCTTTATAATGTAAACAAAATTACCATACTCTGGTAGTCACATTACCTTTTACTTGTTTTATATGTAACATTTTCACAGTACAGCAGTTCTATTTTTTTTTTTTTTTTTTTTTTTTGGGGGGGGGGGGGGGGGGAGAATTATATCCAATTTCTTTTTTTGTTCAGTTATTATTTAAAGTATAAATGCAATTTCAATATATTTTGTGATAATTTAAATGCAAATAACATTCTAAAAAATTGCCCTTTCAAATGAAACTCAATTTGTAGTGTACATAAAACTACATTTCTTTGCAGAACCAAACTAAAAGGATGAAAGTGTATTTAAGAGAGCTATAAATTAATATATATATTCACAGGCTTGGAACTTAAATAAACAACAAAAACATACAGATGAATTATTTTAAAACTAATTAGTATATCTAAATTTTGATAACTTAGTTTTTGTTTAAATGGTCATGACATATTTTAAAAGTTGCATTTAATGAATGTTTTTATATCCATGTGTCAAGTGTGTAACTTCTAATTTGTTCATTTTACCAGCTAATAGAAAAATTTTAAATGCACAAGGAATAGACAAAAACAAAAGAAAAATACTCAATGAACCAGTTAGCCATGTCATTAAGGTGCAAAAGAGTAAAAAATTAACATAATATAAAAACTGAAAATATAAGAACGGGGCTTATAAATTTGAATGCCGTAGAACTCGCGTTAATTTGCCATGAACATAATGCTCCATTAACATGTTGAAGCTCATTATTCATTGGTTCTCAGACAAATGACTAAGTTTTGCATTCCAGTTATTATTTCAACTCATTCAAACTTTTTATTTCTCTTTTAGAATAAATTTAGTTTATTTATTTTTTTTTTTTACTCAAGTAAGGTATTTGAATTCTGAAAGAATGTTGCTTGCCTCAATATAGTATTAGATGATACATATATATTGCATTACATATTACAATTCATTTCCTATGTTAAGTTTAAAATTTTTAAATGGTATCTTAAATTTATACAACTGCAATATAATAGTTGATTGTTTTAATATCTGTTATACACGAAAGAGCAGTTTGTTGTGCTAACTGTAACTAACTACCTTTCTTACTGTATAAAGAGTTTTTTGGTGTTGATCTTATTAATCTATTATGTATTCTAACATTACAAATTCATTTATTTTTCTGCAAAATATTTCAAAATATTTTTTGTTTAAATTTCTATTTTTCAAATTGTTTAAATGTTTCATTCTGAATTATAAAATTATGTAAGGAAAATTTCATTATTATCAAAATTTTATTCATCACTTAAATATTTCTATCTTAATTTTCAGGTATACAATGACAAAATCTACATGTATTATATTTATATTAGGATTTTCACTTTTATTTGGACTTGAAAAAAAGGTAATATTTTTTGTGGTTTTTCTTTTCCTAAGAAATTATAAATTTTTTGTCTTAAAATTAAATTTATTGCACATAATTAATCTTTTATTTATGTTTTACACACTTATGTATGAATGTTTTCTGAAAATATACATAGAGGAATATTGGAGAGTGGTTGAAGGTACAAAAATTATTATTTTAAGGAAATATATATATCTAGAATGTTATATTTAGGTGATAAAAAAGGCTATTTGATATGTATAATAACAGTTAACTGGTTTTTTAAGCATCTTTATAAGCTTGAATATTCTATTTGCAAGCACTCATATGAAACTTGCTTGTAAATATTCAATTCAAGTATGAACAAACAGAAGCAAACTGGCAGTTAAGGCTTCAATACACAGTTCTCAAAACATTTTCTAATTCATTAAAAATTCAATCATGGACATGTACAACACCATGTTTATTAAATTTGTTATGTTAAATTTCATCTGGGGATAAATTAATTATGTTATATACTGTCTTTGGCTTAAGGCATGCATCTGAGGTAACATAATAAATTATGATGGAATTTTGCAAAGTTTTAATTATTCCTGAGAAATGACCAATATATCTGCATATTAAATGATCCTTATGTATATAATGTTGTAAATTTCAGCTATTAATGTTGATTTGTTAGTTTCAAGATGCCATAGATTGAAGTAACCTTCAGTATGCAGAAGATAGTTAATTCTGCTGAGTTCTACAATGGCACCCTTAAAAAGGTTGAGAAATGCTGGTATAAATATAATTCTAGATGCTGGCTATGTAGAGAAGCTTTAAGAGTAAAAAATAAAAATTAAGTTTCTCTCTTGATTAATTTTCGTAATAATTAAAACTTTACAATACTGCAGTTTATTTCAAACTATGTCTTACCAAAGAAATCAACATTAATAAATCTAACTGAAATTATATGTACATAAGGACCAATTTATATGCAGAAGAAATTTTATCTGGAAATCTTATTTTTTAGTATTTAAAACGTTATTCTATTCTCTCTAAGCACATTTAAATGTTCCAAGATTTTAATCATTCAGTAAGGTGTAGCAATCCTTACATTGGTGATTTAAATTTTTGATAACATTTAGTCACCTTTTTGATTATCTATCAGAAAAAACAAGATTTCTTAAATGGTATATTACTTTGAATTTTACTTCTCTTATATTTCTTTTTTCAATATATTCTGTCAAGTACTAACTCTTAAAGCATTTCATATTGGCACATCAATCAGGAATATGTTTTTTGTTCATTTTGTTTCCTATATAACTCTATCAAGTTTGAACAGGGTTTTGTAAATTCTCTGTGTGTGTATCTATTTATTCACCAATTTCTTTGCAGTAAATTTATTTTTTTTTTTAAAAAAAAACTAATTTATTCTACATATAATAAAATATCTCCAATGTATTGCTATCTCAAAGATTCTAATTATTTGTATTTAATTTATTGTAAATTTCTTTATGTGTAATCAATTCCATGAAAAGTCAGTAATTGATTTTTAAACTTAGTAAACCATGCTGTATAAATTTGGACTCATTTTGAATTTTTTGACTTTTGCATAATTTAAATACATGTTAAAAATTAACATTATAATAATTCAGGAAAATAAATTTTAGACTTGTCATTTGCATTATTGCATTGTAAAAAAGAGTATTAAAGTTTAACCCTTTTTTGTATGATTTAATAGTGGAAAAACTTTGCTCGAAATAACCATTAAATTTTTATTAAATACCTGTTTCATTTTATAATTCATATGAATTTTTTATTACAATTATATTATTAATTTGAATAGACTTGTAATTCCCTGTGAAATATCAAAAATGATTAATATTTTTTTTAAAAAATTCAGAAAAAATAAGATTATACCTAATCGTCTTCAATCATGTGATACTTTTCATAACAATCCAAAATGTGCAAAGGAATCCTGCATTGTTTACACTGCTTGGAAATCTCATTTGTAATTTTATTCTTGTAGAGCATACAGCACGTTTCAGTATGTTTCTTTTCTTATAAGTTTCAGGAATGTAACGTGGAAAAATTCCCCATCTTTTGGCCTTCAACTTAACGGATGTATCTCTATCTTATGGCTGTCTATAGTGACATCCCTGCTAAGTTTTATTGTTCAGTAGTGTAACTTACTAAAAATATATATAGACTGATGTTCACACTAATGTTTACTGGAAGGAAGTCCGACTAACAAACTTTGGTGATGATTTCTTACTGGTAGTTCTAATGGTAAACAACATGTGATAATGGGTTGTTACATTTACACAGGTAATAAAAAGGAATGCAGTATTGCTAGATTCAATACAATAGAAATTTTAAACAAATTATTTTTATCATATTCTAAAAATTAACATAAGCTTGATGATCATAGCTCATCATTGTGTAATAAGGCATGCAAACTTGATGATGAATTTGGCTTGTCCTTTTACTGCAAGGGATTAATATTAACAATTAATGCCAAAACTGTAGCATGTTTAAATTTTCTTCTTTTGCTTTTAATCAAGTGAACTCGTCTTTTGAAGTATATAACCTTTTCAATTTGTGTGTGTGTTTTTATACTGGTCATTGATCTAGTACTTTTAAAATAATGCACTGATTTAAATTTTCAGTCTTCAGTATGAATTGTATTATTTATGCATATATTTTAAAATTTTAGAATTTTTCCCGTTTTCATCACAATCAGTTTATGTGCAATGAATTTTTAATATTCTATTGCTAAGTAAAAAAAAAACATATTGTCCATTAATACAATTTATCACATTATTAAAAATCTGTATTTAAAAGTGTAATAATTGTATAATAACTGGGTTTTTTTTTTTTTTTTTTTTTTTTTTTTTTTTTTGTGTGAGTGAAATACACTGCATGGGCAAAAAATTAGTCGCTTATTTTAATATTTGATTGGACCATCTTTTGGCTTGAATTACTGCCTGTATTTGACTTGGCCTGGTTTCAGTTAGATTCTGTATGACTTTAGGACTTATTGTTGTCCAGATTTGCAGTAGTTTTTCACTGAGACATTGAACTGACAATGAAGAAACCAACTACTCAGTAACAACTTTCCATAATATCCCAAAAATTTTTGATTGGTTCAAGATCGAGACTTTATGATGGCCACACAGTTCATATGGGAAAATTAGTTCTTATGTTTCCTGAATCAATTGGGAATAATTTATGTTGGGTGGATTTTGGCATTATCATCTTAGAATATACCAGTTCCACTGGAGAAGAAAAAAAATATTTTGATGTTATGACTGTGCATGCTTAAGTAATCCAGTGACTTCCTTTTATTATTGCATAATATTATGTTCCCCGACTAGACCTATTGAAACAACCGCAAATCATGATACTACCTCCATTTGCCTACACAATGGACACTATGCATGAAGAATCCATCAGTCAATGAGATTTCCTTTTCATTCTGATTTTCTCATTGTTCTGGAATTGACTGAATCTTGACTCATCACAAACATTTCTCCACTGCTCAACTGTCCTACCTTTTTTGCTCTTTATTCCTTGCCTACCTCTACTACCTTGCCTTTTTTCCCAATTAATTACTGAAACAAGTAGGGTTTTTGTGTGCAAGTGTTTGGCTCTACAACTAATGTTAATAATTTTAATTCTATGTCCATGGCTTATGTCATATTGTGCATGTTGAAATGTTCATTGTTTAACATTTCTGCTAGTTCAACAGGTGATTTTTTGTATCAATTTTTCGAGTATAGAAGAATGAGACCAGTGGAGAAGAATTCCAATTATACATTTTGACTTTTTTTTATTAAGGGAAAACCTTATTAACTGTTTAAACATATCAATTAGTGCTGTAATTATAACTTCTTAACTCAAACAAAAAAAAACAAGGTATCAACAGGAAATACCAAAATCTCTATATTTATTGAGGGACCAATTACATAGGTATATTTGTTTCCTAGAAACACATATTGGGATAACACATCATCTTTATTCTCAATAGCATTCTTTCTTTGGAAAAAGGAAGAGAATTGAAGATATATACCATGTGTCATAATTTTCCAAATCACAGACCAAGAATAATGTTGCTTGTGTACCAAATAGAACTGGATATTTCAATGTACGATTAATGATTAAACTGGGATTATCGACAAATATTGTGTAATAAATCTTGGCATGGAAGAAATTTTTTCAAGTTTATGCATTTTTATCTGTTTCTTGGTTAGGAATTGTATTTTTTTATTGCCTATTATGCAATCCCCTGACTTGGTTTCATTTTAAAATATTTTTACTCTCTAAACTGAAATTCCTCAATTGGTATTTTTTGAAAGTTTAAATTGATGAGGGAGTTATAACAAAGATTTTAAATGTTGCCTACTGTAGAAATCTTTTAAAAAGTATGAAAAATTGTAACTTTCCTTTATTCAATCACAATTAGTCTGTTATGAAGGTAATGAGTTGAAATACTGTGCCATAATATTAACTAGACAATTTTCTTATCTTTTATACAGACTATAAATTATATTTTTATTTTCTTGATATTTTTCCACTAACACTAAGGCCAAGTTTAATTTTGAATTCGAATTTTTCCCATGATTTATTATTAAATAATCAAAATTAAAATATAGCTTTACTTGATTTATTGCAAATATTTGCAGCTGGTATTCTATGTGAGGATCATAGGCAGAAAAAAGTGCTACAAACTTATTTGAAGCATCAATTAATTTTTTAGGAGTCTAAGCGTAATAAATGTACAAATTAAAGTTAACTTTCTGAAACTGAGTATGTTACTGTTTTGCGACCATTGCTGTAATAAATATATATATAATATTTATAACATGTGCGTAATATTTGTCTTTTATTACTGTTTATTTTTATTTTTGAAATAATCATTGAGAAAAATTATTATAATCTAATGGGCTGCTGAATTTTATTATTTTAAGTATATCGTATAGTTTGAAAAATATCTTAACTTCAATTTAATATACATGCAAAGTATGAAATCTTGAAATATAACTTATGCTAACATTAAAATATTTTTTAATAAATATGTTTAAGTATTTTATGTTAATTTAATGTGAATTTTTTTTTTTTTTTTTTTTTTTTTTTTAATATATACAGTATATGTAAAAATGTGTTATAAGATAAAATTGATATTTTTGATGAATATTGTTTCCAATATATAATGCACATTTCAATTGATTATTTTGTATTTTCAGAGATATTCTCTAATAATAGTTGTTGCTCTGATAGCTGCAGGCTTGTTTATGTTTACATATCAGTCTACCCAGTTCAATTTAGATGGCTTTTTGCTTGTACTCAGTGCCTCATTTCTTGCGGGACTGCGGTGGACATTGGCCCAAATGGTAGTACAACGAAAGGAAATGGGTAATTAGGATTGAAACTTGCTGTTAAAAGAATATAATTACAGTGAAAGAAAATATTCTGTGATGTCACAATTTTTCTTTTTGTAACTTATTTGAAGTTATTTATACTTTTTTAATGAAAATTATCCAAGCTTAAAATGTATCAGTGTTCAAGCTAATAAATAATAAAATTAAAGTTTTTAATTTTTTATTAATGAGGTATGTATGTTTAAAATCTTAATTAAAGTGCCACATTTTAAAGAGATTTACCTATGTAACATTTTTTTCCTTTGCTAATATTAATTCTCAGGGTGCTTGATAAATACTAATAGCTGCTTTATTATAATATAAAGTTATAAATATTTATTTTAGAATTGTAGCTATTTCAGAAAGAAAATTTTAATATTAAAATGTAATGTTAATTACAACACCTGTCATTTTCCAATCTATATATTTAGCATGAAATTTTATTTTAATTTGTTAATTTAGCTCATTTATTTTTTCCAGGTTTAGGAAATCCTGTGGATATGATTTATCATGTTCAGCCATGGATGGTTGTAGGCCTCCTTCCTTTAGCTGTAATTTTTGAAGGTAATTTTTAGTTCAATCCTCTGTGTTTTCATAATTGTACATAAAATATGTTATTAGTAAAGGAATGTACACAAATCTTTTATACATTTACAATACACATATATATAAGGTCCTTTTGTAGACTTTTTTCACCAAAAGAGAAAATTATCTCCAAACAATGATTGGGTTGGTGTAATTGAATAGGAAATAGTTTGTGAATTTTTGCCAACTTTTATGTTCAATAGAATTTTATACGTGTATCATGTTTATTTAATATTCCTAACTCATATGTTATGGTATTTTTTAGTGTAAGATAGTAAAAATAATATTTATAATTATTACTATTAATTCTTTTGTTTACAAACCAATAGTTTATCAAAACTAACAAAATAACTTTGAAATGTTGATAACTTTTCTATTCTAAATGTATCTAGATTGTCATATATATATAATTCAAATATTTTTTTACACCCCTTATAAATGTGATTTTAAAAGTAATGAACTAAGAATATTTATTTGAAAAAGTTGTTTGAGTCAATTCTTCTCTCAAATGAAATTTGAAATAAACTGGGAAACATGTTGCATTGTGAATTGTCTGAATATGTTCCATTTCACATAAATATATATTTTTATGTAATTATTTGAGTTAATAATTTTTAAAATCGATAAATAAGATCAAATATTTTCTCTAAATGTAAATGCATTAATTATGTATATTGCAAATAATAGATACTGAATAATATAGTATGTCTAAAAATTAATTTGAATAATACAGTATGCCCAAAGATTAATTTAAAACTATAAGAAAGCTGATGAAGGAATAACTTAAAACATGTTAATCAGTTTTAAGATGAATTTTTTTTCATAGGTATTCCAATTGCCACGACTGAAAAAGTTTTCCGATATAAAGAAGTCAGTGCCGTATTATCTACTTTAGGGTACATATTATTAGGATCTGTGCTTGCGTTCTTTATGGAGCTTAGTGAATATTTATTGCTTTTGTTCACATCAAGTCTAACTCTGTCCATTGCAGGAGTATTTAAGGTATAAATTTTAATGATTTTTATTCCAAATGTTTTCAAAAAGAAAGGAACCTAATAATAGTTTTTAATAAACATTTAATATTTTCTTTTTATATTTTACTCTCTTTCCGAGTTGCAACACTGTGTTCGTTAAAGATAAAGCATTTTTAAGTTATTTTTTATATAGAATTAATTTCCAATTACGTATTGGTTGTAATTTTTCTGGAGTGCATTTCTGTGAAATAAAATTATTGTTTTTTTAAGTAAGTCAAGTATCTAATTTATTTTTAAAACCTTAGTTTTCCTTTTGATTAAACTTTGTTTTTTGAAAGATTATTTAAATATTCCATTGAATCGATGTTAAACAAAATAATTAAAAATTGAATTCATCTATTACTGTTTATGGCATTCAATCCAGTTTTAAAAAGCATGTTTTTAGTTCCACCCAAATTTGCTTAAGAAAATACAGGGCTTTTCAAAATGAATTGTCTGATTTTAAAATTCCAAATTTTCAAAAATTAAATATGCAGAATGATAAGTAATACTTACAAAATGTGGAAGTTTTATACTATGTACAATATGTGGTTCTTGTGTGTTTTTCGTGGTGCTGTTTTATGAAAGCTGTTCTAGAAGCTTTCACAGAGCTACTTCCCAATTAAATCAGTCGCTGTGGACTATATGACTTGATGTGGCACAGCTAAGTCACCTGATATAGTTCCATATGATTTCTGTTTTTCAAGGTTTGTGAAAGATAAAGTGTATGCTCCACCATTGCTTTCAAATTTATGAGAACTTAAACAACAGATTTCTGATGTTTTACTATCAATTACCACTGACACCTCATAATGTATTTGGCTGGAATTTATATAAAGAATTTACATTATACATGTAACTAAAGGAAAATATTTCGAACACTTGTAAGAAAAGCCTCTATATTTACACTTTGCATTCATATATTACTTAACAGTCTCTGTCATTTATTTATGAAAATATGGTATTTTGAAATCGGATAATTCATTTTGAATAACCCTGTGTTTTCATTTTATTTTCAGTAACTGAAAAGTCCAATTAAATCTGTCTATTTTGTAATATATGTAAAAAAAATAAATTTTTTTTTTCCTTTTATCTAAATAAGCTGTATCTGAATATTTTGTTTTAAATTCATAGTATTTTGCCATTATTAATACATTTTGTCTTTCTCATAGAATGCCTTATCCACAACTTGTTTATATTTACAGGAAGTATGCACTCTTTACCTTGCAGTAAAATTCACTGGAGATCATATGACAACAGTGAATTTTATAGGTTTAGTTGTGTGCCTTATTGGAATTACACTCCATGTCATTTTGAAAGCTGTAGATTCAGATGGTGAGTCTTACATGAATATTTAATTGTATTATTGTATTAGCGTATTAAAACTTTTTGCAACTCATGATATTGCAAATATTTTTTTGCATCATTATGAAAAATATTCAAGTCATATTAAATGATTAATGATTGGTATTTTTTCTTATTTTCATAGTGTATTACTCAAAATTGTATTACTACTGATTAATTCACATGGCAAAATAAATTATAAATTCATTATTAAATTGCATTCCTGTTAGTGTTTTAAATTGTGTTCTTATAAAATTAATTTTAATCAAATCCTGTGATTAGTTATTTTCCAAAATTATTATTATAACATTTATTTTTTTTTTTTTTTTTTTTTTTACCATTTTTATTTTAAAAAAATCTTCATGATTGGTTTTTGTGTTTGTTTTATCATTAAATTTCCTAATGTATAATTTAACAAATAATGCTATAAAAATTCCAATAAGTGAAATAGTGAAAATATTTTATGATTAATGAACCTTTCTGGTATCATTTTTTTATCTGCACAAAACCAAGCATAGCTGTCAATGAATGGAACTTGAACAATGTCATTTATTAAAAGTATCAAAGTTATTTTTAAACTTTGTCTTGTTTATCTATTAAACAAAAAGTCAGATTAAAAATGTGTAGTGTACTTTTAAAGTTATTTTAGTTAAATTATAAATTATGTTAATAAATGGATTTTTAAAAAAATATATCATTATATTTTGCCTATAAGAAATATAGATGAAAGTTGCTTTCTAAAAGTACACTTTTTATCTATGAAACATTTTGTAAGTTTATATATAAATATTTCTATTAGCATTTATTCCAAAATTTTTGCTGAAAATTGTTATTTGAGGCTTTGACATAAAAATAATATGAGAGTTTTTATTTTGTCATAGCATTATATCTATTAGTAGTTGTAGTAGCCTATTGGTGGTGGATGCAGACTCGTGTATGTTGTTTATATGAAGTCTTGGGTTTGAACCCTCTCTTTCTCTGATGCCAATAAACACCCACTGTATTGTGGAATGATGCACATTAAATTTGGCCATGGTCCTAAGTCTTTTCATTGGTAGGTGTAGAAGTTTGGAGAGGGAGGGGCCAGTTCAGGTATTGACCTCATCACTTGACTGAGGCTCAAAATTACGAGATCTGTTGCCAATAGCCCTTGTGTTGATGCTCAGAGTGATGTTAATAAACAGGCACAATGTGTAGTTTCTATTCATAATGTTTCATAAAATTTTTCAAACAATTTTTATTTTTTAATAGAATTTTTTGAATTTTAAATATTTATTATCTAATTATTTTTTAATTTTTTTTTTTTTTTTTTTTTTCCTAACAAGACTGAAAAATTGCGCAATCATTTTGTGCTTAATAAATTTTTATTGCTTAGATAAATTTGTAAAGCATACTACTGGTTTGTAGTATATCAATATTGGCAATAATTTTGTTTTCATTCGTGATAATAAACAGGCACAATGTGTAGTTTTTATTCATAATGTTTCATAAAATTTTTCAAACAATTTTTATTTTTTAATTTAATTTTTTTTATTTTAAATATTTTTTATCTTAATTTTTTTTTATTTTTTTTTTTTTTTTTTTTTTCCTAACAAGACTGAAAAATTGCGCAATCATTTTGTGCTTAATAAATTTTTATTGCTTAGATAAATTTGTAAAGCATACTACTGGTTTGTAGTATATCAATATTGGCAATAATTTTGTTTTCATTCGTGATAATAAACAGGCACAATGTGTAGTTTTTATTCATAATGTTTCATAAAAATTTTCATACAATTTTTATTTTTTAAATAGAATTTTTTGAATTTCATATTTTAAATATTTATTATCCATGTATTACATTTTGCTTTTTTTCCCCCCTAACAAGACTGAAAAATTGCACATTCATTTTATTTTGTGCTTAATAAATTTTTATTGCTTGAATAAAATTTTAAAGCATATTACTGGTTTGTAATATATCATTATTGGCAATAATTTTGTTTTCATTCGTGATAAAAATTTTAATCTTAAATTTTCATTATTTCTTCAAATACTGTTTTATGGTATTTAATTTCTTGGTACTTGTGTTTAATCTCATCAATCATGAAAGCGGACACAATTTTAGCATAACTTACACAAATCTTTTTAGTGACTTAAAATCCTTAATTATATTTGAGCCAGCAACAAATGGGTTCTCTTTATTGTGAATCCAATGTCATAGAACTTCATCAAATATGAATCCAACTGGTGGCATGTTGTTCTTCAATGTTTTTTATTATGCCTTTTGACCAATCCTTGTAGTGTTAAACATTTTGCCTGTCACAACAGTAATTAATTTTAAAATGTTCGAATTTCAGAGTTCTTAATTCTTCAGTTTTATTAAGTTTTCAATGGTCAGGAAAAAATGTTGGGTCCTTCTTTAATATTTTCTTTTATTGCATTGAAAAGAGTTACCACAAGGTGGAAAAGATTTTTATTGTTAGAAACTCTTAACAAACTTTCTGCCCACAATGCTGTTGCTTTTCCATTTTCAAGTATTACGACACATTGTATTCGTTGGCATCCTTTTTTTTTAATGCCAGGATTCTATTCCTTTTGTAATTCTCCACTGCATTCTGCTTTGCAGTAGGCAAGTCCCAAATATGTATAATTTTTTCCTAATTTTTGGGGAGGAAAGAAAAACATCAGTTCATGATATTTGCTGATGGAAACTTTTGTTTAGAATAATATCCAAACAAGTTTACAAAAATTCACATGCTTAATGTTGCATCATTATATTGACAAAAAGAGGGGCAAAATAGAAAAAGAAAACGTGTATGATTTTCCACTTACCATTTTAGCAGAATATTACATAATTTAGTGACATTTTTCTGGCTTGGAGTAAATGGTCATAGAATTTTATGCAAGTACCAATTTCTCATTGTTTTTTCAAATGCATTTTGACCTATGTATCCTTTTCCATGTTTCAGTGATTTCAAAAACTTAAAGAAATTATTTAAATAATTTCTTTAATTTTCTAATTGTTTGAAATTTTGACATGTTCTGAATTGAGTATTTATTAATTTTGAAACTAATATTTCATATCATAGAAAATCATAAAAAAGGTAATTACTACATTCATACAAAATTTCCAAAAAGTAGGTAGGTTGCAATTTTTTTTTTTTTTTTTACTTAAATGTTGTTTTAAAATTATTTATCCTTTTGAGAATTTTCTTTTCAGTAATTCTATGATAAACTCCATTTTCATATATTTAATATATTATGTATTGTATTTTATTATATATATAAGTTCAATTTTAGCAAACTTTTTCCTTTTTTCAATTTTACTGTAAGAAATACATTCTATTATAATTTTATTCTTAAAAGTAACAAGACTGTTTCTATAAATCTAATGTAATTTTGAATACATTTTGCTTTACTCTGAATGCTATGGCCATGGCTTTGCAAGTCTTTGTTTTCAAACTGTTTAGTTCCTTTCATTATTATTGCTAAGTAAACTGAAAATTTTGAGCTACAATAAGTTTTGAATTTTTTTTAAAATATTGGAGGATATTTCAAGATGATATTAAAACAATTTGTTAAAAATTATTAAACACTAGAGAAAGTTATAAATAAAAAAATAATTTTGATCATGATGTAAACATAAATAAAAATTGCATAAATATATGGTATCTTATATTATAGCAAAATTGCTTAGATTTTTTTTTTTTTTTACTTATTTGTCAATCTTTTTATTTCTTGTATGAGGAAATAAATTCAATATCTTATTTCTGCCAAAATTTATCATGAATAAGTGTAACAAAATATATTAGGGTACTCCAACATAATTAAAATAGCCATATTTAAGCATAGATGATGATGGTTGCAATCATTTTTGTGTATGCATGATTCAGAAATGTAGTTTAGATATTTTAATTATTTTTCTTTAAAGCATGTGTATTTTATTCCTAGTAGTAAAAAGAAAATGTAATTGGCAACTCTGTAAATTACTGAGCACAAACTTCTAAACCAAAGAAAACAAAGGCTTGCACAATCTTTAAAATCTTGCTTGCCATTTAATTTTCAATCTTACTAATCTATATATAGGTAAAGAATCATCTTCTTTGAGGAATCTTCTGGTTTCCTGTTACCTTAATTTTCTCCACTATTTCTCTATTTCTGGACATAAGGTATATATGCTACTGTATGTTTCTTGCATGTGATCATCCAGGGTTGCTATAGAACTGTTATATATTTTGTTTGTTTTTGTGCATGCATCATTTGTGCTTATGCCTATGCTTTTGTGATTTATATATTTTACTGGAAGTAAGTATTTGCATGCATCTGTCTATGCTGTGAAAAATTTACCTGCATTGGCTTTCTAATTATTGTGTGCCTTCTTTGTTGTCCTTTTATAAAATCTCATTGTAAATACTTGAAGGGTCAATTTAAAAATTTTTAAAAAGTAACTATTAAAGTAAATGAATGTAAAAAAAAAATGAAAATTTTAAAATTGTCTGTTGAATCAATGCATATTGTGAGAATCTGTTTTAAATCAACTCTATCACTTTATGTATGAAAAATATTGTTGAAATCAGGAAATAGTTGCCTATTCATGATTTAAAAAAAAGGCATCCATTTATAGAAACAACCATTGTATACTTTATTAATTTTTTTTTATTTAAATGTAAAACTTCTTATTTTGAAACTTCACATCATTTTTTTTTTTATTTAAAGATAGTGAATTATAATGTTTTATTAAAAATGTTGCTTGCAAAATGATTTGATTTACTATTGAAATTTAAGAGCTCCATCCTTTCCCCAGTTTTATCACATTTATGAACGTTTAGGAATTTTCAAAGTCTTTTGTCTTTTCAAAGTCTTTGTGGTGTTTACTCTGTAAACCACCCTAGCTTTGATAACTAAATCATATAATGCAAATAAAATTTATGCTACAAATTGTGCAATCAAAAGATACAGTTGACAATTTTATCTCTTAAGAATCTGAGGTATATGAAAAGAAACAAATATATACTGAAACACTTAAATAGATGTAAGAAATTTAAGAATTTTAAAATTCCAGTTGTATATTGATTAAATAATCATTAATATAAATTTAATAAATAAAATTCAAATTGTATTAGGTCCAATTTGTATCAGCAATAAAAGTTAATAAGCTGTGAAATAATAATTGAGCAATATTTTATTTCTAATACGTCGAGCAATATTTTATTTCTTGATATTTCTACCTCCTAACTTGATTTTTCTGTATTTCGTATGTAAGAATATTTCAATGAGAAGCTTTGTCTGAAACTTCACGGGAGCTGCCCTTTTTTATTATCCACCTAAGGTGCTATTGTTTTAGTGGATCACTTTTGACATACGAAATCACTTTTCAGTTTTATTATCATTTGCTTTAATTTTAACTTTGTGTAGCTGATATCATCACATTTTAATTATGTGTCCTGTTTTTAATCATCATCGCCGGACTTTTTTTCATTCATCAGTTTTAAACCTGTCTGACTTGGTGGGGGAACCCCCCCCACCACCACCATAACTTATTTGCATTTTTAAGACATATTGGCTTTTTACACCAAATTTGAATTTTTAACTTTTAACGTTTATTTATACTTTCTATGAATTTCTGTTTAAGAATTATAAATTTTAATTCATTTTAACAAATGTTTGGCGCAGCATAGCCTACCTTGGCTCTTGCGCCATAAAACCTCACAGTCACTCACTCATGTAGCTGATATAATATTCAATTTAATAATATCTACTTTTTTTTTTAATTTGAATATCGGAAAAGTTTACTATTGTCATTTCTCGATATTTCATCATGTACTTTAATTCTTATATTTAAATGAGTAATTTAATAATAATTATTTTTTTTAAAAAGAAGTGCACTGTTGTTGGTTAAATCTGTTTTTTGCAAAACTTTACATGGAACTTTTTAAATTTGTATTATTATTATTTAGATAAAAGGAAATTTGTGGCTGTTATTAAAATTCAGAGCATTGAATGTCCCTTAATCCCTAATTTTAAAATTATTTTTTGTCTATGTTTAGTGTCTAAATTTTTGCTTGTATTAATCAATATTTCTAAATGATTTAATAATTTATATTAGTGATTAACCTGTTCTGAAAATGAAGCACTAACAGCTATGATTCAGTAGGAAAAGTGATTGCCTGAGAATGCAGTGTATCATTGATATTTTTTCTCCAAATTAAATGTAATATAGAAGCTACTCCTAAATAGCATGCTCCTAATATCTCCAATCAAAAGAATGATGAACAAGCAATAGTCTGCCAAATTGGTTACCGTTCTTAACCCTTTGATGGTTATGAACGAGCCCAGCTTGCATTCATATAGCGCGCCAAAATGTGCACAGACTAATTCAGCTCATCTGAAGTATTTTGACCCAAATGGTTGCAGCTGAAGCAATCTCACTTCACGAAGCTTTTCTCCAATGCACACTGACAAACTGCTTTTATCCACATATAACTAGTATCCTGCATTGTTTGTGTTACAAATGATACCTACTGACAAAATTTAATTAGCTTGATAGCATACAGATGGTACTACAGGAACTGTGAATTTTTTGCAGAATGAGGAAATAAGTTACCAATCTACTTGTTGAGCTAGGTATTTGTCTTGTGTAATTTGACAGATGTTTGTTTCTGTAAGGGCTTTAAAACAAAAGCTAGATAACTGTGTAATAAATAAGTTTTATCATGATATATTTATATATAATGAATTGCATGGTTTAAAGTGTATCATACTCAAAAAGAATTTTAAGCAAATATTAGAATTAAATGTTTCACAAAGTTTCTAATTTTGTGTATTTATAGATATTTTAATTTAATATTTTACAAACTAATATTTATCATTTACTGAGTTGTTTAAAAGAGCTAGTTTGAATTGTTGTAAATATTACATTAATATACCACAAATAATTCTTCAAGGATTATCTTTTAAAAGCAAACAAACTATTCATATCCATCAGAGAAGAATAACATTTTCAGAAGTTACTCGGATGTAAACAGCTGTCATTTTCAGTGACCATTTCATCGTAGCTCTGTGTGTAATAAGAGAGCAAAAACTGTTGATTCTCCTAATCATCAAAGGGCTAATGTGGCTTTAAAAACCTTTGTTATATTTTAGCAAATGTTTGGAGTAGTTGCCAGATTTAGCTTTTGCATATAAGCCTTACTGTCATGCATCCAATTTGAGCTAACTAGCTAATCATGAAGAATACAAGTTGACAGCTTGTGTTTAAGAAACATTTTTTTCAGTACTTTTCTATCTTCTGTCAAATACTAAATCCAGATAGATGCACTATAACTCTAACAACCAAAATACTTCTTACTTCAAAAGCGAAGAATTTCTTATTGATCTTTGTTTTTAAATTAATTTCCTGTATTTGTACAGACAGGCATAACATTTTTAATGCTTTGATTAATCCTGGAAAATTTGTTGTACTTAATTCACAGCATCACAGAACTAACAGAGCTTAAAGTTCTGAAGAATAAGATGTTTCAAAATCTGTGTCAAATACAGTTAGTGACTATACTTAATTTTATTTATGTAAAAATTTTCTTAGGAAAATTATATTCATATATATTATTGCAAATTTCCTGTTTTGGACTTATTTTAAGATTTTGACGTTTAACTTTTTGGTGTCTGATTTTTTAAACCACATTTAATATAATTGTATCCACACACCACAACCACTTATAGTATAGTATAATTTTTATTATTGAGAAAAAAATTAATATTAATTAAGGTAAAATTGGTAAGTGGTGAATTTACTACATTAGGAATAATATAAAAGATGTGAAGTAAACGATTTGACCAGCTGCCAAAAATGTTTACTATTTAAATTATGCATATTAAAAAATTGATTGTTTCTTATAATGCTGATAAATTGATTTTGTGTCTTTAGAAGATTAGAAGAAATTTTAAAAAAGTTGAGATAATTATAAATTTATTGAATGAAATATTCTGATGATCAGTTATGATATTGAACGTAAGTGATTGAGTGAAATAGATTGAACATATAAGTAGATTTACAGCTTAGATTAATGTTGCAATAGAATTACAATAATGGTCCACAGATCTAATCAATTTGAACTGTTGTCAAATAACAAGGACAATGTATTACCTATATTTTGTCATATCATTTTTTATGATGAGAACTGTGGGCTTTATTTAGGTAGTAATGTACTGAAATTCTTATTTCATACATCAATTTTTAATGTATTTGAATATCGGATGCTTTGTCCTCTCTTCCAATAAAATATTTCGCATTACAGACAATTTAAGTGATAGAAAGAAAAATATAAATAAACATTTTATTTTTATTTAGAATATTTATACGTATGAAACTCTTAAACATACTGGGGCCGTAATAAAGCAGTAGAACTAAGTAAAATGTAGTCTTTGAGAAATTTGATCTGATGTTTGATTCATAATTAATACATCACTTAATGGGAGCTGGAAATGTATGTATAAAATCTTATATTCATTAATTTTTTTCGTGAACTGTAATTAATCCTTTGATGGTTTTATATATATATATATATATATCATTTTTATTTTAAATTTCAAAATTAGTTTTCTAAATAAATATTTTGTAAATTTTTTCTTTTTTGAAGTATTGTTACATTTATAATTTCATTCATTTTAACTAATTTATCTATTTTATCTTTTGCTTTTTTCTTTGCCTTTAATGCAAGTTTTATCTAATTTGTTATTATAGATATTCAATCGTTAGAAGAATATGGTATAGTTTAAATTGCACAAAAAGTACTTTAAGTAGCTGAGTAATTTAATTAACACAATAATTTTACATTATTTTCCCCTAAAAATAAATATTTGTTACATTAATTATAAAACAAAATGTTTTTTTTTTTAATGTTTATGCAATTTTACTGTAATTAAACATGCAAAAAAGTTTTTTTTAATTCCATGCTGGAAAAGTGACATTTAGATATTACTTTTATTTATGCTAATATGATCAAATTGTTAGTTCTCAGACTTTTACCTTGGTCTTATGCAAAGTGAAAAATTTCTCAAATAATCACATATTTAATTTATGACTTGTGTTAAGAAATTCAGATGTGTGAAAAGTATCAAATGAACATTGTCAGGTATGTCGTATTGCTGCACATTGTCTCATGAAATATACATTTTTACTTTGAAAAAAGCTAGATAAATTAAATATGTTGCTTGATGTGTTTGTTTATGAAAAAATATCGCTTTCACTGCATTAAAAAGGATGTGGCATTTTGAAATTATAAGCATAATTCTTTTTCGAAACATATCTTAACAATACAAAGATAATTTATGCAATAAAGCTTGCAACATTTAGCTATTATTTATCTAACAGAAAACAAATAATATAAAACACAAACTGGTTGAAACTAAGATAATGAACAATAACATTTTGTAAAATACTTGGCATATATGTCTTTCAAAGCCCTGATGGTTGTTAATTAATTGAAAGTTAATGCATATGAACTTTCAGAAGAATAAAATTCATCTCTAGTTTTTTTTTTTTTTTTAATCTACATAAAAACAATTTTGAACCTAGTTAATAGTATTTTAATTTAGGCAGGGATTGAGGCTATTTTTATCATTTTTTTTTTTCTCTTAATATTTCATTTCTCTTGCCACTAAGTCACAATAAAAACTATGCTATTTAAAAAAATAAATGCTATTAAAAAGCCAGAAAGTATTCTTTATTTTTACATAATTCAAAAATATAAATTTATAGCATTTATTAATCATTATATTACTATATTATTAAGACTTTGCTTTCAGACTACTGATAGTCATATGAAAAACATTAATGTTCAATTCACAAAAAACAAATGAAATAGAAAAAGTTATGTATTGTTAGAAAATTAAAGAAAAAATCTCAATATGGAGAATAAGTTTTTTTTAAAACTTGTAAAGGCAAAAAGAAAAAGTCTTGAATTTAAAATCATTTGGAAGTTTTTCTTTTGTTAAATAACTAAGGTTTAAAAAATTTCTGAATGTATTTCAAATTTATCAAAGAATTTCCTAGGTTCATCGGAAAAAATTAATTTGATTGTGATTTTTTTTTTTTTTTTAAATTAAATACAGGGTTGAACATTTTGCTGTTGAATCAACAGTTAATTTTATTAATCTATAGCTTTGTTTTTATGTAACATAAAGCAGATAACATTTTAGTATTAGTGTTTTGGAAACAATTCATTCAATTAAAAGTGAATTATTCTAAGAGCTTTGAAAGAAGAATCAGATGGCTTAACATTTATTATCAAACTTTGTTGAAGAATTGCAATTTAGTTGAAAGTGATCATTTTCTCCCTGAAAAAACTTGTAAATTATCCTATTTAATAAGTGATATTTGCTTTTAAACATCTATAGAGTGTTGCTTCTTACTGAGGACTAGGATCTTATTCTAGTTTGACACATCACTCATTTTCATTCATTTGGTTAAAAACAGAGATTTCCTTCCTTGCAAAACCACAGTAATAGTTCATGTCATCTTGATTTTTTGAGTTGGTTATTTGCTAATCTAAATGATCAAGGCGATGATTTTCGATTAATTTCGTGGTTATGTTTCCTTTTCTTTTCTGTACTGTTTCAATATCCCTAAGAAAGTCTTTGTATACTCAGAGGAATATGCATACCATAGTTTGAGAGAACCACTACTCTTAAATATCGACATATCTTTATTTTCTACTAATGTATTAAAGACTTTTCCCAAATTTTGTGAATGGGTATATATAAGAAAACAGTTTTAAATTTAAACTATTTTATGCACTTTATTTAAATGTTTTATTTTTAATAAAATTTATAATTTTTAGGTTGAAGAATGCCAGAATAGAAATATGATTATCATAAATAAATATATATTTATAATATTTTAAGGTATTTCAAGTGACATTCAGTCTGGTGAAAATTCAAATATTCATCTTGAAAGCTTCTGCCTGATTCAAATTTTAATGCATGTTTCACCCATGTGTGAATGAATAGTCCCACGATAGCTCATGCATGTCGTAAGAGGTGACTAAAATGGGTATCCAGTGTCTGGGGGTATAGCCAAGCACCCTGCCCCTGGGGATTGTATCAAGGGACCTCAGAGACTTGCCTGCTTTCAGTAGGTATGGGCATCATGACACTGAGGTACCCTAGTGATCTTTTTCTTTCCCTTGGGGTTTACTGTCTTTGTTAAACACTGGTGACATGCTCTTGGGATACTCTAGCGATCCTTTTTTATTTTCGACCCTCCTCCTTATCAACCAATTTTTTTTTTTTTTTCCCAGATGTCTAGACCACAGACTAGATGTGGTTATGCATGCTAGGCACAGTATAGCCACATTTGGTTTTCGCACCATTAAATTTCACTTTCACTCACTCGTTCAATACATGTTTAACTTTTATCAGCTTATAATAAAATCAGTCAAAATAGAGACTTTCTAACAACTTCAATCACATAAGCTGAGTCTTGTATACTTACCAGATTCTTGTAGTTTTGGTAAAAGTATTTTTTTAAATACTAATACTTTTTTTCTTTGTATGATTGTATTCATTTGTATAAGGTCTATATATATAATTTTTTAATTTGTAATAGTTGTGGAAAAGGAAAAGGAGCACCAAGGGTGGCAACAATTACTAGATAGAAATGGCTTGGATGCAGACAATGATGAGGAAGATGTACTTTATGAAACAACTCCTATTACACGTATGTGAATGTAGATTCACGACAGAATTTGATTTGATGACATAGTAGTCTGTTCTGTCTGTCCTAAAACAGGTTCAAAAATTGCTCAACTGTTTGTAATTAAAACTATCAATGGCTTTTGGGAAGATGAATCTCCATTTACCTACGTACATTGTCTTTATAAGGTCATCAAGGTTTTCTGGGGAATTATGAATCCTATAAAGAATATTTATATATTTGTAATGTATTTTTATTAAATGTGAGTAATTGAATGAAATGTGAAATTTTATTTATCAAGTGTTTAATGCAACTAGGATGATTCTCAATTTGTGCTGTGAAGTATTTTAGATCTTCCAAAATTCTCTCATTTTAAAATATATACCATTTATTTATTCATATATAATTTATGATATTGTTTTCAAATGAATACCTTGCTTTGATTTTCTAGTTAATGTTATTGACTTCTTACAAAGTATTTGAAAAATTGTTTTCTCTAATGATATATTTTATTATTTTAAGTGTATTTATATTGTAGCATTTCTTTAAAAAATTTGTGTTGCTCCAAAAGAGATGTAGTGAGAAAATTCATTCTTTCCCCTGAACTTTTTTAAATTGGAATATGAGGGGATGAAAGAGTGCCATAAGAAATCAGATTAATATTTGTGCAATAAATTTTAATGACTTTTTATATATATTTAAAGCTGAGAATAAAAATTAATATTTATTCATTGAAAGTAACCTTTGAAAATTGTAATTTAGGTACATTAAATTTGGCAATATATAGTTTTTTTAAAAAAAAAAAGTTTCGATCATAAAAATTGTTTTATGATTTCTTTTTTATTCTATCTTTTTTAAATACATTCCTTGATTTTTTATGTATTTTGAATAGATTTATAATTTTTTAGTTTATATTTATATGTATCGTTTAAAGAATTATGGAAATATAAAATTTCCATTATAAATGCAATTTTTTTCCAATTAAATTATAACAATGCTTGCGTTAAAAATATATATATTTATAGTATACATATCAGTCTTGAATGAATATATTAAAAATAATAGTTGGCAATATTTGTGTATATTTAAATAATGTATATCATTCTGAATTGTTTCATCTTGTTTTAATTATTGAAAAAATTATTTTTTAATACTGTACTAAAATTGCTGCAGAACGTTTTGTTCAAAATTATTTCTTCATTGAAAATTCATTGAATGTTTCATGAAAATTTCAACTTCCCCCCCCCCCACACACACACTTTAAGTTGCAGTTAACTTTTTATTAAAATATCATCAGTGTTATCAATATGAAGCTGAAAAATAAGTACATATTGCTCAAAATTGATGGTATATCAAATATTGGCAACAATTTACTGATTATGAATTAATTTTTCTTATTTTGTCACTAAGCATATCAAGTTTATGTGTTTATTATTTTAAATTCAATAATGCCCTTTTTTATAAATAAAACATTGCCACCTTTTACAAAAGCTGTGTTCTTAATGTATATCACAAGCATTATTTGATGTTTTTTATGAATCATTCCTAGTATTTTTTTTTTTGTTGTTGTTGTTATTTAATGTAAAATTTGCTGTTTTTAATTTAAAAAAAATAAAATTGTATGTATACTTATGATATATATATATCAAAATGACAGTTATATGTGCAATGTGTATTTTTTTTTCTCTTCCTGATTTATTTTAAAAAATCTTTAATCTAGTCATCTGTCATCAAAATTGTTTCTCTGAGTTAATCGAGTCAAATTTTATTTAGTGCTTAGATATTAAGAATAGTCATTAGTGATATTATAAGGAAAATTTTGCTATGCATACAAGTTTTAGTAATCCATCTAATACAACATGTATTTGAAGATTTGTGTATAAGCTCTTGTCTCTTTCATAAGTGTATTTGATGTTCTTGTATCAGACTATGACAATTTAATTATTCTTAATATGATGATGGTAATCTATGTATAATTTTATCCTTTTTCCCCCCTGTTTAATTTCTCTATTCTAAATTAAAACTATTAATTAAACTGTTGTGATGATAACATTCCTATTTTTAATTGCATTTTGATTCTTAAAGGCCAGAACATTAGCTTATCTGGTTGTGATTTTTAATTGTACAAATTAACATTCAGTGTGATCTGTCATTGGACCATTTCATTTAGCTTAGCAGAAACAGTAATTTTCAATTAATGTTTCTAGTCAGAAATAATTATTTCATCAAATCTATTCTGTAAAATATATTTGAGTGAACTAATGATTGTGTATACTAAAGTTACAATAAAGATATGTTTGTATTTTTTCATTGGCTGAACTTATTAACTTTTTGTTCAGGTGTTGTGCCTGTTGAAAACTATATATATATATTAATGTAGTGTTATTCAGACTTTTTAATCCATTTTAATTAGGAAATTGTTTCTTAGAATGGATTGATATAAATGTCTTTTTAAAAAAAATTCATCAAACCGTAATTGACATAATAAAACAACTGTGAATGTTATTAGTATCAACAATTAAATAAATTATACTTATGAAAAATACACTTTTGAAATTATAGTAGAAAATAGATGCATTTGAATAAATTCTTGATTTCATAGAACTGTCCAATTTGAAATGCATAGTGTTAAACCAATTGCTTACAAAAAAAGTGTCACACGTGATCTAACTATAATTATTTGAATTATTTTAGAAAGCTCCCCCAGGTTACCCTAGCGATCCTTCTGTTTTCTTTCCTCCTCCTTGTCAACCAATTTTTGACTTTTTTCATTTTCTTCCCATCTAGACCACAGTTAAATCTTGTTTGGTGCAGCATAGCCATATCTGGCTCTTGCGCCAATAAAATTTAATTCACTCACTCATTCACATTGAATTATTTTAGTTATCAATAGAATTATCTTTTAGATCATTGGCAATAACATTGTAATGTAGAATCATGATCAAGTGACAAAGACGTATTTGAGCTCTGCCTTATTTTCCACATCATCCATTTGGAATTTGCTGTAGCCTCTCTCTCCAAATTCTGCTTCACATTCATTTGTCTTGTATCTGCACTCTTCCACTATCCTATTATAGCTCTTGATATTTATTAGAGTTCTAACATTTTCTTCAACTTTATCTTAGTTAAAACATTTTTTTAAATAATTTACCCATTTCATTATAGTTCTTTCTATCACAAACTTTATTTATTTTGCTCTATGACTTTTATTTGAATTTCACGAAAACTTATTTGGAATTTTCCTAATTTCTTGTTTTCAAACTGCTAAATGTAACTTGATATATTGAATATATATTAAACATATGGACTCTTAAAAATATTTGTGGCCCGAGTAACCGAGTTATCATGATTAGGAGTTGATGCCACTAAATATCTGTTGTGCAGCTGGGATGATGCATTAAATCTGTCAGGCTCCCAGTCCTCCATGGACTTATCTTCTTTAGGTAAATACAGGCATCATGACCTCGAAGCCACTAGTGGTTTTTTATCTTTCCCATGGGACTCTTACTGTCTTTGTTATACACGGGTGATGGTCCTAGGATATCCTAGTGATCGTTCTGTATTTTCTATCTTTGTCAGTTTTTCTCATCTAGTCCACAGTTAAATCTTGTTCGCCGCAGTATAGCCACATCTGGCTCTTGGACTAATAACTTTCACATTCACTCACTTACTCATGTCAATTTAAACTTTCATACTTCTTTTTCAATGTCTCCTTTCCGTCTAAGTAACAATTACAATTTGTTTTTTGCTGCATAGTCTCATCTGGATCTTGCGCCATTAAATTCCACCATTACTCAAGTGGCATCCTCACGTTGACATGACGCGGAAACTTGTAGAGTGAAGTGCTAGCTCAAGTGTCGTTTTCGCTATTTAACCGAAGTTCAAAATTACGAGACCAGTTATCAATGGTCCTCATGCTGCTTAAAGTATCTGTTTTATATTTGAAGAGTTTTTTAGGTTATATATTTGCCTACTTGAAAAAGTAATCCTTTTGTTGGCAGATTACTTGAACAAATTCAGATGAACAAAAAAATTAATGTGCAAGATTATTTCGACATTTATGATATTTTTACCAAAACTTTTAAGTAGTTTTATTTATTTATTTAAATGAAAATACTTTTCTGATTCATTTTGCTACAGATTCAACCAGTTTTTCATGTCTGAAAGATATATATATAAATATATATTTGCCAAATGGATATATTTCTGGTTTTGTTAGAATATGGCGTTTCATTGTTCGCTTCTCGAATTTATTTTAATTAAATTTAAAACCAGACAATAACAAATTCTGACAACTTTTGGTAATTAGTTGTAGTAAAGAATAATTGAACATTTATTGCTAAATGTTAGAATTGTTACTTTCATAGGACTTGCATAAATGTTTTACATTACAATTTTTTTTTTTTTTTTTTTTTTTATTTGCGTATGTTATAGTTATGTTCATGGTTGAACTCGCATTCCGCATTGTTTCTGTCTCGAGTCTTGATGCCTCCAAAGACCCGCCGAGGTGGCAAGTCCTGTTCGTGTGGTGTGGAAGTTTGGAGAGTGGTGTACCAGCTAATGTGTCTTGACCAAGCTTCAAAATTACGAGTTCCATCGCCAGTAGCGGCTTATGGTTTCGTCGAGTCATGGGTACGAAAATTGATGCCACTAAAGACCCGTTTAAATGTTTCTTTTCAAAAAGAATGATTAAACCATAGTAAAATAATAAAATACGTTTTGCCTACTAGATTTGTTTGCGCTTTTGTCGTTTGAATCAATATCCTTTAAGCTACGAGAGTGGGCTGATGAGTTTCCAGTCTGATTAAGAAATCAAAACTAAAAATTTGCCTTATTTCTCTTTCCCCCCCCCCACAAATATTAATGCACTTCAGAACAGTGTTATAATTAATGCCATTTTATAAAGCGATCAGTCAATTTCTGAAAAAAAAAAGCATTTTCGCATCAATAACCTCATTGCTCACTAATCGTTGTCTACCAGGCCATTTTCTTAGAAAAGAAATATGTGGTAGTCGTTAGGTACTAAATCTGGTGAATACGACGGATGAGCAAGCAATTCGAAGATTAGCTCGCTGATTTTAGCCATTGCTACTGAATTGAGGAATGTGTTGGAGCATAGTCATGGTGAAACAATTTATTTTTTCGCCAGATGTGATCACTTTATCTAAACCTCGTCTTACAAATAGTGCAATCAATTTGCATAGTATTCACAATTGTTAGTTTTACCCTTTCCAAGGTAATCAATGAACATGGTTCATTTTGCATCCCAGAAAACAGATACTATAACCTTGTAGGCTGACAAAGTTGTTTTTGCATTCTTCGATTTTGGTTCATTAGCCACTGTCTAGCGTTTTGACTCGTGTTTACTTTCATCAGTGCATTGATGGATCCAGATCTCACACATCCATAGTTATGAATAAGTTCAAAACTTAACTGGGTTTTTCCACTTACAGAACACTAAATTCTCATTTGAAATAGTTTTGCTACTGAACTTTTACTCGGGTGTTAACGAACTCGGCACCCACTTAGCGCTTTTGCATGCCCCCCCCCCCCAAAAAAAAATGTATAAAATATTACCTACACATTCTTTTAATATATCTATAGTTTGAGCTTTCTCTCGATCATGTTTAATCTATGGTCTTTCAACGTAGTTTTTTAGATCTTTTCTATTAATTTCGAGAATCATCGTCTGGAGCGAGGCTCGTCTTTAACGCTCTAAACTTTTTTTAAATTCAGAAATTGATTGTTTTAGTCGAATATAACGCAGAAGAGTCTGTTAGTGTTGAGTCTCTTTCTTATTTGACCTGAATGGTGTCAAACCTTTCAAATAGAAGTATTTAATATCGTTTTTCCAATTAATCCGTTTTCAAAGTGGCACTATGCGTCTTACTTAAAGAATACTAACTAAACAAGCCTCGTGAAATTTTATATAAGATCCAGTAAAGGATAGAACTATAGAATATCGGTGAGATATTAGATAGCTAGCCACATCTCTAACCAGACCACCCTCGTAAGCAAAAAATCTATTTAGATTATCTATTAATTCGAAAAATTATTTATTAAATAGATTATCTA
>BMAW01003259.1:0-17709 GCA_019974015.1 Nephila pilipes
TATATATATATATATATATATATATATATATGTGTGTGTGTGTGTGTGTGTGTGTGTGTGCGTGCGTTATAGAATATCACATCTTAAATTTAATTTATCAATCATGAATCATCCATTAATGTCTAAAAACTACATATTTAAAGAAATCAATAAGAAACTAAATTAAAACTAATATAACTCATATAAAATTATTATAATTAATTCATATTAATACATATTATAATTAATACATATTAAAACCAAAAATTTAAAAACAAAAACGAAAATCTAGTGAGTAACTGAACAATTAATTATAAGAGAAAACACACAGTGAAAGAAAAGAAAGAACAACGGAAATATTGTAATTTATACTGTTCCATTCATTGGAATGGAATAATGTGTGTTTATAATGTTATTATTGTATATAAGTCACACTTTAATGAATTATACCACAATGAAGTATGGTAACAAACCAAAAATCAACAAATCAACCATAGAAAAGAGTTTGTAATAAACGCAGTCCAATATAATCAAATTTAGGTAAACAGAAAACAACAAAAATATAAATAAATAAATTATCTGCCAAACTGTAAAACCAAAAAAATTAAAAAGCATATTAATTAAACAGAAAAACTCTAAAAAATTAACTGAACTGAAAAAGGCATTCACAGAAAACAAAATGTAAAAATTACCAAAGACACGTTATATAAATAGTGTACATACTTTTTAAAGACAACTATCCTCAGCTGAAAGTAATAATTATAATTCCATATAAACCATTTAAACAAAATGAAAAAAAATAATTAAACAATTATGACTATAATCAAAATATTTAAAAATCAAAGCTGCTAATACAAAGAAAACATACGAGTAAATTCTATAAAAATTAAAATGAGCTTAAAAACAAAATTAAAGGAGAGTCAGCAACTAAACTGAAAAACTATTTAGTTAAAAAAAACATGTAAAATTCAAAGAAAATTTAATAGTTATAAAAAGGGAGTGAGAGCAAGAAAAGGGAGAGAGAGAGAGAGAGAGATGGAGGAAAAAAAGAATCATATAAAAATGATAAATCGGAAATATGGAATCAATTTATGTTAGAAAAATTATCTAAAAAAGACAAATAGGATTTTTAGTTACATTTCCATATTTTATAAATAATTTTTTTTGTAAATTAATAGGACATAATATGGAAATTACATATACTATTCTGAAAACTAATAAGTAAATGAGCTAATTTGATATTTCTCTTTAAATAATTATATAAAATCTTCCTAAAATTATTTGTACCAAAACTACCATCAATAGAAGATACATTATTAATACAGAAATATTAGCTATCTCTCTCGTCACAAATATTACAAATAATCGAATTATTAACTATTTTTATATTAACATCTAAGAAATCTGTTTCATGAGATTTATATTAGTTTTAATCAGATTTGAATAAAACTGATACAATGATAAATCAAAAATTGAATCTATATTGGAATTAATTTGAAAAACTATAACATCATCAATATATTTAAATAATTTGATATATTGATGATCTTACAGTTATCTCTAAATTTATATTTAAAGAAATGTAGATAAATATGAGCTAAACTATTACTAGTTGGACCCCCTTGAGATATGCTTATTATTTGCATATCAATGTTTCCATTAAATCAAAAATAGATTTTTTTAGAGCAAGATTAATGAGGTATTTAAAATTTTCACATGATACATATCTGTTAGTTTTTATTACTTTATACGAAGCATGTTTTTTAAGTAAGTTCCGTTTTGAAATTAAAAAAAGACGTGCAAAGATATCGCAATAATTTTATTTTTACATGAAAACCTGTACCTTAATCTACTTTTCTACATAATTTCCGTGAATATTGAGGCATTTGTCATAACGTGGCACCAGTTTTTGAATACCCTCCTCATAAAATTCTGCCGCCTGACTTGTTAACCACTGTATCACAAATGTTTTGACTTCGTTATCGTCTTGAAGACGCTGACCGCCCAGGTGTTTCTTCAAGTGCAGGAACAAATGGTAGTCGCTGGGTGCCAGATCAGGGCTGTATGGAGGATGATCTAGAGTTTCCCATTTAAAAGATTTGATGAGATCTTTGGCCCGATTAGCCACATGTGGACGGGCATTGTCATGCAGCAAAACGATACCCTTACTCAACTTGCCACGTCTTTTTTTCTGGATTGCACGACGCAGATTGTTCAATGTCTCACAATAAGACGCTGCATTGATTGTCTCATTACGAGGCAGAAACTCCACTAGCAATACTCCTTTTCTGTTCCAAAAAACTGTGCACATGATTTTCCGGGCAGAAATTGTTTGCTTAAACTTCACTCTTTTGGGTGATGATGAATGTCGCCATTCCATGGATTGTTGTTTAGATTCTGGTGTGACGTAGGCCATCCATGTTTCGTCACCAGTAACAATTTGGTCTAAAAAATCTTCACCTTCATTGCGGTACCGCTCAAGGAAAGTCAATGCACTGCCTAAACGTTGGGTTTTGTGCAAATCCGTCAACATTTTTGGAATCCAAAGTGAACACAATTTCCGGTAATTCAAGTTCTCGGTCACAATGCGATACAAAACACTACGAGAACATTGAGGAAAGCAGTAGGACAATGATGAAATTGTAAAGCGTCTGTTTTCTCTCACCTTTTCGTCCACTTTCTGCACCAAATCTTCATTAACGACCAAAGGACGCCCACTCCGTTCTTCATAATGCACATTTGTGCGGCCATCTTTAAATGCTCTCACCCATTTCCTTACCATTCCATCCCTCATAATGTTTTATCCGTCAACTTCACAGATTTCACGATGAATATCGATCGGTTTTACGCTTTTAGCACTAAGAAATCGCATAACAGCCCGTACTTCACAATCAGCGGGACTCACGATTGTCGGAGGCATCTTAAACACTCAGTAAACAACGTATACAATGAAGAATCAGATTGTAATGGCTTCAGTGCGTAGACAAGAGATGTAGGTAACCAGCGAGCATGCGCGGAACGCCGACTGGAGCGCTGCGGCGGCGGAATCGCAAAACGATACTTACTTAAAAAACATGCCTCGTAATTAGTGAAAATAACCCTAATTAAATTATCTAAGTCAACAGAATTAAACAAATCTTCAAGGAAATAACTATAAATGGAGTAATTTTTATTATTTTTTTTATATACATAATAATTTCATAAATATTTTAAATAATAGTGGTTTTATCATAACTGCCGATAATATTTTATTATATCTTTTATAAAAGTTTTCCAGCTATAGTAATATAAGTATTTGTATCATTAGTCACAGTTGTAAATTTAATTGTAACTACGTGAAATTCAGGGGTTAGAAATAAATGTAGAAATTTTATCGAATTCAAAGAGAAACCTATTTTTATATATAAAGCTTTCCTTCCGTTAGTTACCTCTCCATCACTATTACACATTAATAAAGGTGTTATAATGAATCCAATGATTAAACGTGAAATAAACAGATAATTTCTTACAAATAATCACATAATTCCGTGGTACCTTAACACATCAATCAATAACTCCCGAGACTAACCCAGAGATGGCGCTCGTAGTAAACCAGTAACCAGGTTCTTCTAGAGTACTAACCTTTGCTTGAAACGTGTCAAAATTTTAAGTCGATCGGACCAGAAACAGCTGAGTTATCGAGGTTGGAGTAAAGTCGTTTTGTAGTTTGTTTAAAAAATGGAAAAAACCGAGTTTCGTGTTCTGATAAAACATTGTTTTTTAATGGGTAAAAACACCGTGCAAGCGAAACAATGGATTGAAAAATGTTACCCGGACTCTTGTCCGTCAAAAGCAACGATTTGTCGGTGGTTTGCCGAGTTTAAACGTGGTCGTACCGACACAAATGACGCGGAACGCTCGGGTAGACCTGTGGAAGCCGTTACACCAGAAAATGTGAGTGAAGTGACAAAAATTATAATGAAAGATCGTAAAGTGAAGCTCCGCGAGATTGATGAGATGACACAGATATCATATGGAAGTGTATTTACTATCCTTCATGAAAAAGGTTTTTTCCAAGTGGGTGCCGCGATTGCTTTCGATGGAACAAAAACAGCAACGAGTCGATGATTCAGAAAGCTGTTTATCGCTATTTACTCGCAACAAAAAAGATTTCTTGCGAAAAAAAAAAAAAAAAAATTTTTTTTTTTGGGGGGGGGAAATATTTGGAAAAGCGTTGGAACGATTGTATCACCCTAAAAGGTGATTAACAAAAGGTGTTATGTTGATGAATAAAAAAAAAATTTGCAAAAAAAATGTTGTTTTCAATGTTAGTCTCGGGAGTTATTGATTGATGTGTTATAAGTACAAAAATAATGAATTCATTTTGTAACTCTTCAATAGAACTTTTAAAATCTCTAATAATGATACTATCATTTACCTCCAAATACATGTATTTTAAAACTTCATTATTATAACATTTATATTCCTTAAAAATATCAAAAGATAATGTATATTTAATTGATAATTTTGTTAAAACATTATCAATATCTTCATTATATTTTTCTTGAATAAAGTTATTATTATTAGAAGTAATAATTCTAAACAAGTAACTCTATTGCCAGACAGACGGACAGGCACAGTGACACACCCACACTTATATATATATATATATATATATATATATATATAAGTGTGTGTGTATATATATATATATATAAATATAATTTACTTGTTTGTTTTTTTTTTTTTTTTTATTTTGGTCTTTGTTTTTCATGCTTTGATTTGAATTTATTCATGAGATGAACTGCATTTTTTTGACGATATTTACCAGTTTAATATTCTTTAATATATATTGATTTCTTTCCAAAATATTACTTGTGTATTTTTTCTTCTTCTTTATTTTTATGTTTTTCACAATCAAAAATTATTAATTAGTTTTCTTTATACCTTTTTTTTAAATGTTGAAAAATTAATTTTAGGTTTTCGTTGTAACTTTTAAAATTTTACTTCGATTTTAATATTTGCTTCTATACTCTTTTTAGTGAATTTATTTGAATTATCTCTTTATATTACAGAACTGCCCTTTTCACTTTATATATATATGTTATATATATATAAAGTGAAAAGGGCAGTTCTTAATTTGCTTATTCAATTCTATATAGTAAGGAGTTTATATAGAATTGAATAAGCAAATTAAGGGAAAAAGAAAAATTATTATAATCGATAAGGAAGTAGATTAAAAAATAAATCAAAGTCAGAGATATAGAAAGATATATAAGAATTTAAGAAATTTAAAGAATTTATAGGAAAAAAAAGAAAATAATATATTCAATGTTGTATATACATATACATTGATATCAAATTACATAATAAATGCAAAGATACATTAAAAGTTACGCACGCACGCACGCACGCATGCACGCACGCATGCACGCACGCATGCACGCACGCACACACATACACACATTGTTAACTTTTAATTTAGATTTTTTTCTTATTTTCAATAAGACGTCTTATTTCCTAGATTTTACATATATTCAGAAATATCATATTCAATAAATATATTAATTAGTATGTTCAGTTTCGTTTAAAAAGTGTTATTTACGTTTCAAGTTCTAGTCGGTGATTAATATTTTCTGGTGCTTTCTGTATTTAGAATCTACGTATCTTGTTGTTTTTATATTTGTACAATAGTATATTTTACTAACCATTTCCATCATAGGTAATATCCATGCATCAGAATTAATTTTCTAATTGAATGTATATTTAGAAAACTTTAACTTCTTGATTGTTTCGTAAATTTATATAACCTATATTTTTTAAATACAGAATTCTTAATTCTTAGGAAAATTACTGTAGTAATAATTAAACTGGGAACAATCTAAAGGAATTTCCTTTTAAAATGATATAATTTCTCAGAAATATATATCATTTTGAATGGTTGTTATGAAACAATAGTAAGCCACTGATTCACGTCCTATACTATTATAAAAATGGTGTGATAAAGGGCTTCGATTGGGTGTCTTCGTTTGAAGTAAGAAAAAAAAAACAGTACTCCAAAATTGTTGGCAATTTTTACTACATTACTCTTATAGGTGACACAAACAGTTCAAAAAGGAAAATAAAAGTGAACACAGATTATCAGATTAACATAATAAAACCGAAAGGATATTTTTGATTCTAATAGAGATATATGAACATTTAAAATACAAAATTCTGGCGATTTATGATAGAAAAATGCTGTTTTAATACCATTAGCTTAAGAGTACAAGATATTGAGCAATACGGATCTTACAAAACATAGTACACATTCTTAGAGGTGCAAAAGGTACACATAAATATGTTGCTTATATGTTATTTGGATACATATATATTAACCACCCAAGGGGTATGCACGTATAATCCTATCATGTATAATTTCGTGGAATCTTGAACTCGACAAAAAGAGACGTAACGTATTTTCTCGCATTCATACGAGGTCTTGAAGTTCGTTTAGCACGAATTTCGTCAAATTTGTTTTTTTAAGTGCTTAACACCTTGACGGAAAATTCAAGAGAGTTGAGGCTATACAGTGACCTTAGAACATTTTATGGCTCAACAGGGAAAGAACATTTTATGGCTCAACAGAGAAAGAACATTTTATGGCTCAACAGGGAACCTCGTTCCTTCACACAAAATTCCCCTAAGACCTCGCAGCTACTGTTAAGCAGCAATCTACCAGTTTCAACTTACAAAGACACAAAATTCAGTAACAAAAATGTACTCTGCATGGTATTATTGACGACTGCCCATGTCTTAAAAAGGGGAAGGAATAGAATAATTCTAATTTTTCGCAGATGTTTGTAAAAGGAAAGAGAAATCTTTTCAGGACCGGTAGCTGTGCTTAAGTAGACCGTTTAAGGAACAGTTTAACGCAAAAAATGTAAGATATTTAGAAGGTTAAAGGATAAGAGACGAAATATGATTAGTATTGAACACAAAATGATTCTGTTTGAATTAAAATCACATTAAAAGTTATAAGAGGCACGTCGCACTATAATATATCACGTTAAAGTGATTGAAATTTCTCTTACTTGTAATACTAGTGTCAATACATTTTTATCGAAACAGTACTTGCGTCGATACTTTCTACAGGGTATTGGATGACATGTTGGGAAATTCTCTCTGGGATAGTGATCAAGAATGGTTCCGCTACATGTTTAATCATCAGTCAGATGTATAAATTGATGATTGGGAAGTGTGTCTATTTGACATAGGAAATTTTTCCTCAGACCATAACTCCTGGTGTAGGTATAGTGTCTACGCCAAGAATAGTTCGGTTCCAAGCACTAACTTAGGCTGATTCTGACCAACATATGACCTTCACGATACAGATACTACTTTCATCTAAGAAAACTACAGAACTTCTCTCCTCCCTACAATGAGCATTGTATTCCGTTTCACCTTAACTTGTCAGCAATGGGAAAGGTAGAAAATGTACTAATCCACTTGAGAAATAGTTCTTATTTATTTTAGAATTTAAAATAAAGAAAATGCATAGAAGTTTGTAAAAAACAATTATACATTAGAAACACTACGATTTTAAGGATATGTTTCAACTCAATCGCATGTTAAAATCATTTTTTTTAATCTAAGTGAATGATTATAGTTGGAACAGTGACATGATGGAATTCCGGTTTGGCTTAAAATCCCTTTTCAAGGTAACATTCTTGATAAGCTTTCTTGCTTCCACGCCAATTCTATGCCAATCGCTTTTTGTGAACATGGTAGAATAAGGAGTGTCTTCGACCACGATGTGTACACCCTCAAAGCGAAGAAATTCATTTGGTAGGAGAGCACGGAGAAACGTATGCTGGAGAGTGGGTAACGTTCTTCCTAGAATGATCAATGATTGTGAAAATGTGGCAGATGATGAAGGCTATGTATTGGATGAAGTTATATAAAAATGATAGTTATATACCTCTTTATTTTATTAACGGGTATAATAGATGAGGCTAATAGAATTAAAGATACCTACTTGATACTGAAACACATAAAGTTTTTGCGGTCATTTCTTATTTCTTCTCCAAAGTTTGTGAATTTTGTTGGTTACAGTTACCCTCTTCTCCCAGTGTAGCACGAGTTTCAATATTATGATGTAACTGCAGAAAGGTTTTTTAAAATAAAACTTCCATCAAATACATTTAATTTGATATAATATAATTTCCCTTAATTTATTGCAGAATGTTCTTGATTTCTCTATTGGAAATCGGGAGAATGAGTCGCTTCCCTCGACTCAAATGGCGCAAGTAGTAGTAGTGTTAAACATGAGAAAATGAACTGATGTTAAACAATTAGAAAAATCGAATAATTCATCACGCACATTGTTTGAATCACTAGAATAAAATATATTTCCAAAGTGGTCTGTAAAGCCTTTTAGGATGGAGCCTGTTACAGAGCGCGTGGCTCAGAGATGTCCCTCAAATCATTGATTTTTCACATTTCTTTGTAACAAATTGATTTACCAGCCAAAGTCTTACTTTCTACTGAAGATTCAGTTATGATGCATCACAACTATGCGGCGAACACGGAAGTTCTCCTTCCCAGAGCATGTCTGATTGGTAGTCATAGTTCCGTCTCTTTAGCACTGCTACTAACAATCATGCATAATCGATACATCCTGAAGACTCACCAATATCGCGAAAAAAGATCCATCTTCTCAAAACTATTTCATGGTTTCGTTGAAACTCAGTAAGGTGACTTCTTTGTTTCTTTAAATCCATTCCTGCCCCAGGTCTAGCTCACAACACCCAATCCAGAAAATTAAACTATTCCTTCGCAAAATTTTGAGGTAGAAAAAAAATATTACGTTATTCAAAGTGTGAAGTTTGAAAAAAAAAAACCATGCTTTAAAAATTCGTTTCTTACGGGTGTTATTAGTTTTGGAAACAGCATATAACATTCTATGGAGGATAAAAAATAATAATTGACTTTAAAAATGTTTTTCAAGAAATACTCGATGATTTAGCATGATTGCATTCTCTATTCCACACAACCTTCTTTTTACAAGCTGCTCATTTAAATCATTCATTTTAATGCACTCATTTACTTCATTCCTATTAATACTCGTTTATTTACTCGTTTTGTTGTTCGCACAAATCATTTGTTTTAATTTTAAAGAAAGAATATCAAATTAATCGTTAAGTAATTAAATACTTAAATAATCCTTAACTTGTTAAATACTTGGTTTAAAATTTAATGACTTAATTCGCTTCACATTTAATATCATACACAGTAATTCAATTTCAAGTATGTTTAATGATTTTACTTTTAGCTGATTGACTATTTTTGCTCGAAAAACAATTTACTTTTTTCTTTCATCTTAACTTGAGCTTCATCTCTACTCCAGTTTCTTGATGCTGTAGTTCAGCTTCGACAGTTTCTTGACTTGAATTTATAAAATGAATACTTTCTAGCTCAAATGATGGATTGCCAATATCATGATCGCTTGATAGCCATTCATTATTTCCTAAACACCCATGTAATAATTCGATATTTTTTGAATCAGATACTTTAAACTTTTTATTTTCATCGACTATGTCGTTACAATATCACGTTAATATCAGACTGAACCAACCCATCCAACATTTTGAGAAAAATAGCCGACAACCTTTCTGTGATGAAGTCAAACCATAACATATCAGCTACTCAGGTTGATTCAACTAAAAGATAGACTGGTGGATAAATATAGAGCTACTGTCGTTCAATAAGTAGAGCACTTCTTTGATGTTTTGGGGTCGTATTGACCCGCTGCCGGGTTAATAGTTATTTTTTCTACCACTTCTTATTAGTCTTCCTCTACTGCGTTTTAGTTTGTGTATCAGTGTGACATAAATTTTTTCTTCAATTTCTCACTCACTTTTCGATATAATAGCATCTTAAAATTTTGCACACAAATTCAGTTTGGATGGAAAAATCATATTCAGTACAAAATTTCGAATAATTTTTAGTTTAACTGTAAAATATGTTCCTAAAACATTTATATATATATATATATTACATGTATGACTTTGATGAATTAAATTGTTTCATTAACTTCTGTTTAAAAAGTACTGGCGGTGGATATATAATTTGAACTTCTATTTTTTACTATAATTTTAAAATGAAATAGATGATTTTAAAATGTTTATCACTAGAACTGAACACAAAAATGGATTTTATAAAGTTGCTTGATAAATATTTCCAGAAAAATAATGTGGAATTTTAAAATTTCTTACAAAACAATCTCATTCCATTAAACATCTCATTTTAAAAAAGGTTGATCTTGAACTTTCTGTTAAAAGGATATATTAGTAAAATAATAACCCAAATACTTTTTGCTTCAAAATTAACAAAAAAAAAGAAAAAAAAATTCCATTCAGTTAAAGATAGCTAGAAAAGAGTGAAAATCTAATCTACACCAATGCGAAGGTGAAAAATGTTACTGTTCTCATACAAGAACTTAATTTGCACATTTTCTTCCTTAGTTTCCTGTCTCCAACGCATTCAATTTCCTAAATAAATGCAAAAGTTGCTACCGTTTACTCCAGAATTGAAATTTTCAGTGCATGTTCTCCTTTCATTTCAACGTTTCAATAGCAAGGAAAAATATATCACTTTGTTCTTATTCTGCGCGTAGTAAGAATGTGTCATTTTATTTTCGTATGTATGTATTTTCTTTTTTCATTCGCTTGCTGTTATTGAAGACATGCATTTCGAAAAACTAAGTAGTAGTGCAATTTTTATTCAAAGGCACGTAGTATCACTTCATTCGATTCATAGTTCTCTTTTTCAATATTTATTTCGGCAACAAAAGGAAATAAAATACGAAAAAGTTTTTTTTTTTTTTTAATGTATTTATATGAGCATTCTGGACCTATAGAATAGTTTTATGCTACATTTTGTGACATGTTCTTAAAAATTGTACATTAGATTAAAATATGTATTTTTGTTTTACGGCCTTTAATAATGTAGTAAGTACACTATCACACGTTGTGTAGTTCAATGAACTCAATGGGTCCAGTGACAGCAGGTTTAGAGATAATAAGTGCAAAAAAATATCTGAATTATGTATAAAAATCACATTCTGTCTGAATATACATAGTACAGCTGTTCTAAGCCAGGAGTCGGTAAAATCTTTTGGGAAGAGCAATTTTAAGCTCGGGGATCCAGATAAACAAACTCGAAGAACGAGGGTCGTTCAATATGTCCTTAGAAATTCCAAGAGATGGCGCTTGTAGCATTGAAAATGGTTTGATTTAGCAAGCATCATACCTCTTTAGACAACTGGCTAAGTCTCAGTTACTCGTATTCGTGATTATGTTGTCTTTCACACCTAAGAAATCCTTTATCGCAACTTCCGGCCAATGAGATCATTTTCACCCTTTTTTGGAAAAGATTCACTGGAAGCAATTGAACGTTTTGACTTTTGCTTTATTTCCAGTTATAATGAGGAATCCTTGTTTCACCGACTGTTACATCTCGATGCAAGTGACGTCGACAACTGGAAGCAACATAATCAAATTTCGATTTGGCAGTAAACGACTACTTATATTCAAAACTATTTTATGTATAAGTCTCAAATTCGTTTCTGTTCCGTTTAACAGATGGCAGCACGCAATGGCGACAATAATGTACCTTAATGAGGCCATCTGCCTTCAAATACAAGTACTTTTTGAATCATCCTCGTATTAAAATGGATAGTTTTCCTCATAGAAAAAAATCATTTTTTTTTATCATCAAGTGATAGTTTACTTAATATTTATATGCACATGCAAGATAAGATAAATGTATTTCCATTTATCAACAAATATATTATAGAACTTGTTAAGTTTTGTACTATTACGACGAATTTCATTGATATTTCTGAAATATCTGAGAATCTGATTTTAAATGACTATACTTAACTTCTGAAAGATATTTATAGTATTGGATTATATTCATATTTAAACATCATAGTTAGCCCACATATCATCAATTTGCAAATTATTCGTCTCGAATTGAAGGTCTGACGACCGCTCCTCAATTGTAGAAACTTATGGATTATGAAAATATGGAAATATTCTTAGCACTTGCCTCACAATTGGATAATGTAGCTGCACTTTTTTCATTTAAGACAATGTTAAATGGCGGGCCCGATGAAAACCAGACACGGTTCTGATTTGACCATTGGGACGTAGTTTCCTTACCTCTGTTCTAAGCTATAACATAAAGAACATCCAAAACTATAAGGTAGAAAAATATTTATTAAAAATACTGCTAATGAAAATGTCAAAAATGGGCAAAATAAGAAGTAATTACTTTTTTTTGTACAACTGAAAGTCATATTTTAATTCTTTCTTTCATTCACTCTAAAATTTGAAGTACACAATATTAAAAAAATTAATTAAAGCTCAAGAAATTAATATTTCGTATTTTTCAATGCTCACCTAGAGACAGAAAATGATATACTTCCATTATATACTAGCGTAACAATTGAGAATTTTATCTCAACCAGACATATATATTCCATTATGTTTGAAATTTTGAGTTAAAAATATTGAAACGTGTTTTTGAAGTAAATTATTTATCAAACCGAAATAATAAACATTTGAATATTTACATCAATTTAAGTTGAGAAAGTTTTTTATATTGAAAGAATGTTTTTAATGCTATATGAATTTATCTCTATTGCATATCGAGACCAAACAAAAAATCCATCATGTCCAGCCCACCATCAAGGGTATTTTTCAGTAAGGAAGTATAGAGCCCCAAGGATAAAAAATTGTTGTTTCTCCATTTTGTGATAAGCCTCATATCCTGTTTGGTGAAGGCAACCGAGAGCCGAGAATTTAATCGAGAACTAATGAATCGGGAAGACACAGAAAACTTCACCAGACAAACGATGTTTCACGATCTAGACTTTTGGACATACATATTGTAGCGATACTCATTTTCTGACAATAGTGCATGAGCTGGATTCAGCTCTTGCACCATAAATAGATATTCCATCACTCGCTGCATCCAATTAAACTTCGATCCGTAGGTTGCATTCAACCATGGTCGACAAAAGAAGTCCAAGTTACTTTAAGTAACTTATGCAGGAAGCATGGACTAAAGCAAAGTAACATCCTCTTCTTCGCATATATATATAGATATGTACACACACACACACACACACACATATATATATAGGCTTAAATCTTCATACTATGGAAGTTTGTAATTATTTAATGTTGATTGAATTTATGCTAACCTTATAAGAAATATACCATAGGAAGTACACGTAAGTCTAAATAAAGAGTATGATGTTAAATTGAAAAGCTGTAAAAGACGAGATTATATATATATATATATATATATATATATTTATATGCTTCCCTGCATAAGTTCTCGAGAATAAATGTGGCTCGCAGATGGACTTCTTCTGTCAATCGAGGCCAAATGCAACCTGAGGATCGAAGTTTAATAGGATGCAGCGTGTGAATGAATATACGGTTATGGCGCAGGAACTGAATCCAGATCGTGCATTATAGCCAGAAAACGAACATTATTTAATATGACTGCTACAAAAGTTTTATATATTAAAACATCCTCTTCTTGAAAGATTTGTGTGTCTCTTCCTCAAAAATAAAAAAAAATGTTTTTCTGAAATGTGCATTAATGTATTTTATCTCTCCCTATTGTTCTGTACTGGGTGTTAAATTAAGAACAAAAGAAAGCTAATTTTCATTAAATATAATTAAATGTCAAAAATTCCTTTTATCTTCAGCGAAAATTAAAATCTCTTCAGTTTCATCTATGATAGATAGTTCGCTTTCCTAAATGCATAAGACTAAGATAAATTAAATTACCTATAATACACACACACAAATAAAGTCACTGAAAAATAAACTTAAGTAAAATTTCCTTAAATAAAATTTTTATTTAGTTAAAGATAACTTTAATGGTATGGAATATTGTTTAAATGTAAAATAATATTTAATTTTAAAAACTTAGGCGGCTTAACTAAGATATCCGAGGCAATATCTATCTATCTATCTATCTATCTATCTATCTATCTATCTATCTATCTATATATATATATATATATATATATACATACAAACATACATACATATATATATATATATATATACAGATAGATAGATAGCTGAAGTAAGTCCATTTTAGTCCATTTTTTTTTATGAAATCTCGATTAAAAAATATTTTAGTTTTATTTATTCAATTCTTTTTAGTCTGAAGATTTAAGACTGAAACGGATTAATATTATTGGAATCTAATTTGTGTGCGAAATTTCAAATGAATTTGACGTTATTAAATGCAAGGCCCATTTCCCCTAACCCCTTAAGACTATCAATTTTAAGAATATAATTAATTGCATTGTATAGTCATATCTGAGTTACAAAAAAGAATATAAAAAATTTCAGCTGAATCGAATGTTCAATTTGGAAATATATACAAACCTAGGAACATAAATTAAATCAAAGCTTGTGATAATGAGAAACAGAGAGATGGTTCTACAAGTGATGACTTGCTATCATCACACTATCTTTAAATTCGAATCCAGCGTTTTAAAAATAGTATGCAGAGCAATTGTTACCAAGAGATTTATATGCAAAAGAGAAAAGAGAAAAATTAAATTGAAAAAACAATTTCAATATCAATGATTCTTTAAGTAAAATAGCTCAGGCTATTGATACTGCAAAAAATATTTTCTGGCATTATCTGGTGCTTAAATTATTTATCTTTGTTGTTTAAAAGAACGTTTTATTATTATTACGTCACTGTATTCAAAAGATAAACAATTATGACTTAAATTGTAATGTGTTTTACATATTAAACTAAGCTAATGAAAGTTTGTAGAATCAAAAATAAAATTGTTATTTCTTAGTCAGTAGAAAAACACCATAATTCTTAATTAAATATAATCTTATGAAACTTCGGATACATAACTGATGAGATGATACGTTGATATATAATTGAAAGAGAAGTAGCAAATATCGTGTAGAATTTCACCAAATATAAAATTCATATTATCTAAAATGATGTTATCAGTTCAACATCATAAAATTCAATTTATAACAATGAAATTACAAACAATTCTAAAAATCTTTGAATTAATGAAATAAAATTTTGTTTAAAAATTACTTAAACTTAATTATGATTTATAATAACGTTATCAATACTCTACGTTAAGAAAATCAATTATTACTTCTGTTAAATTTATATTGTGGTGGTGGCATCCAAGTGATCTTGATAGTGAGGTGAAAGCCAGCCTGCTTTCTTTATAGCAGTAGGTTCAAGCCATGATTTCTCTAAAGAGGCACGCCGTGTTTCGGGGCTGAAGTGCGTTAAAGCTATCGAAACTGCAAGTCTTCACATAATCATGATGCTGAAGTTTGGAGGGTTGGCAGGTGTCGTTTTTGTCACTTGATATCGGTTCAAAATTATGAGGTCTGTCATCATTAGCCTTCGTGCTAGTTTGAATTAAGAAAAACGATCAATCACTATACCTTATGCTTTAATAGTCATCATCTGCATCACAATGCATGTAATATAAAAATGGATGTCACAACAAATGTAAAATAATAATAAGAAAAAATAAGTCGAATTACATTTTAATTTTATGTTCGTGATTTATTTTTTAAAAAAGAAAATCTTCGTAAATACTATACATTATCTAAGCTGTTAAAAAAAATTTAATGCTTGAAAATAATAAAACAATAGATATAAAAAAGTTTTTTAAAAAATAATCTAAGAGATTAAAAAAATGTAAAAGTGATGAAATAACTCCGTTTTTTGAATAACTACTGGATATTGCTGTCAGAAATCATTTATAATCTATGTCGTTCGTTTTCTTTTATATATAATCCATTCATCGAGTTTTGTGGGAATTTACGGTAATGCGAATCATGCCTCATAAAAAATAACAATAACAAAACCTTGCGCATTATCTCATCGAACTGTAGAAGATTTCCTTCCAGACATAATATATTAGAACGATAAATAGAATTTATTAAATATTTTAGATTACAGCCGTTTTTGCATGGTACTTACACGTTTAAGGCAGTACATGAAGAAAACCCATTTCTACGTTAAGTATCTCATATTTATGCAGCGATCGATTGGATCATCCCGGGTTATTACTGAGTATCTTTTCATGTATCATTATTTTTACCCCGAACGAAAGATATATTTGCATATTAAATGGTTGCAGCATTAAATCGATAAATAAGTCGCTCATATCGAAATTCTTTCCCCGTGTTATTGATTACAAGCAATAAAATAATAAAAATTCATTCCAGTATCACATTCATTGCGACAGGATTTCAAAATTATTTGCATTCTTGTGTCATCTTAACTAGATGTGCTCCGGAAATCAATGAGTTTTTGCTTGTTAAAAATGGGATTTTTTTTTCTTATTTTTTACTTTGAAATATATAAATGAATTATTCTAAAATGTTTATGTTCGGGAGATAAAATTCAAATGACTTTGTGTGTGTGTGTGCGAGTAAGTAAAAAGATTTAAATGTTTCGAAGTAATTTAAGCAGACGATGTAATTTAGTAAGAAAAAAAAACTAGAATAAAGTAAACTTTTAAGAATCTGAAGAATATTGAATATTTTGTATCGAATAATTTAAGATAATATTAATAATAATGGTGATTCTCAAAACAAAATTCAACTTCAATAGACTGTAAAATACATTTAATATTCAAAATGATATTTTCCCCCTTCAATTGGCCGTATTAAAGCGTATTATTCTAAATACAAAAGTATATTTTCCAAAATATGTAAAATAATAACATTGCACGTCTATACATACATTAATAACAATCTTTTTTTGTGTCATATTTGGAATACTTACTCTAAATTCTTTAAAATTAAAATATTCTAAAATACTTAAACAATGTCACGTTTAATATCGAATAAATCAAAGCAAATAATTTCCTAGTAAGAAATAAAATTAATATCCAGGTATTAAAATTAAAACAAGCAATACAACATTAAATTAGATTATAAATTATCAAACCAGGTGATAATTTGGGCTCAGATGTTAATAATAGATTATTTTAATCACACTATAGTTGGCAGTACTCCAAATTACGCCAGATGCGAGGGAAAACTTAGTACCAACAAATAATAATAATAATAAATTTCCCTATACTTTGTTTTTTATTTTTTAAAAAAAATATTCGAAATTGTGCATCACATGCATCATTATAAATGCTAAATTCTTATTGCAATGATTACAATCAATCAAATCATATAAGAATCACTCTATTACGTATTTATTATTATGTAGTGATAAACAGCGAAATGAAAACCTTTCTTGAGAGAATATCTGCATTTTAAAAAGAAAAAAATTATATTTTCCAATAACTATCTAAAATAACATGCTTTTTGTATCTGTGCCTGATGTTTTGTCTTATACTTATTTTGTAGCATTCATATCTTTCGTGAATGTAAGGAAGAAATAAGTGACATTTTTCTTAATCGTTGACAACGATTAGAACACTAGTGATTACAATAATAATACAGTAATAGGATAAAATAATAAATTGATTTCAGATAACTATAGATATAAACAACAAACATCCGAAACTGAAACATATCTGTTCTTAATTATAAATATTTACCGTATAGAATTTTAATACAGTATAAAAACAATATCAATCAACTTCATTTTTCAATACAATTGATAATAAGTCTTTTAAAACTTTAAATATTTAACAATAGTACTTAAACATAA
>BMAW01003264.1:0-41021 GCA_019974015.1 Nephila pilipes
TTCACAAGCGGGAGTGTTCAAAAGTACCTGTATTGAAAGCAACTGGCTTTCTTGAGAGAGTATATTGTTGGCATTGAAGGATGCTATTTATTAAATGACATCAAAACAAATATGACATTGATTCATAGGTTATTTTAGATTTGGAAGTCATTGGTTGCCAAGTGAAAATTTGACAGCTGTCAATTTGAGCTATTACTCACACCTTAATGAGACCAGAATTCAACATTTTCACTTTAAACCAGGAAACAACCAAATAAATGGGGTTATATGTATATATATATATATATATATGTGTGTGTATATATATATATGTGTGTGTGTGTGTATCTTTCTTTCAGTTATAATAGTCATAAGTTATAACTGACAAACTTGAAAGGAGAAGCTAAAGAAATGTATTGTCATAAAATACTAACCGGTATATATACCGGTTTTGAATCAAAATCATTTTTGCTGAAATTGAAAAAAAAGTAATGATTTTACTGAATTCTTCAAACGAATCATCTTAATCGCGAAATCACAGCATATGTCCGAACTCAAATAATCAGCAGATTTTTTCACACAGATTCAGTTGTCGACATTAATGTTTGGCTTTCTTTTCTTGATTGTAATTTTTTTAATGCTGACGATTGTGTTAGTAAAATTGCTTACCTCTTAATAAGTAGAAATATTCATATGGATCTTTACAAAATTCTTTGAAATGATTAATGGAAATTACTTGTAAAAATTTATTTTATTTCATAGATAAATCTTGATTTATATGTAACTCTTGCAAATATTATTAAAATGTATTTTAATTTTTTTTCTTTATTCCTTAATTATAACCACGAGATTAAATAAATGCATTCCTATATAAAATGAATTTAAGTACAGTTTGAACCACAAATTTACATAAAAACGCCGCATGCTCAGATAATGCTCAACCAATCAGAAGCTATTTGTAAGATTATGTATTAAAATAACATGTGTCATGATTTTAATTTTTATTTGTAAGCTATTTAAGTAATTTTCCTCACTCGTCTTCATCTTGAGAATTTAAACACTTTCTGCTGAAATGAGAACAATGAGTTTGAGCAATAAATGATCCTCTCACGTTTAAATTATTTTAATTGTTTTAAGAAAGTAATAATAAGTAATAAATATTTAATAAATTTGTTTTAAACATTTATTTTCCTAATAATGAATGAAACTACGCTATTAACTTTCTTTATCTTTGGCTGAATAGATTATGGAAGGAAGGTTTTCAATTAGCCTTAGAAAAAATCTGAAAGAACGTGAAATTTTTAAATATGAATTTAAAATGTTTTTTTACATTAATAAAACTAGAAATATTATTTATGTCTTTATTTTTTAAAAAGGTGATGTTTTCTGATGATTCTTAAAGACTTAATTTTCCAAAAACAAAGATAAATTCACTTTGTAATTAAGATGGTATGTTATAGAGACTGCTTACAGACTCATTATATTTAGTCTAGCCCATTAATTTTCAATGATGTTCCTTTAAAATGAATCTTATGAGAGCAAAAGAAGGTAGTTTATATGCTTTTTTATTTACTTTTTTAAATTTTTTATCTTAAATTTCTCATTAAATTACAATCAATTTTTTGTTGTATAATATTTAACATTGAATTTTTTTATTGTGGATTATATTGAAATTAAATTAGACACAGTTGATTTCAAACGAGTTTAAATAGAATTTCCAATAATGCGAATAAATGTATTACATTTTTAACTTAAGATGCACATTCGCTTACTTTATCACCTTACATTTACGCTGCACTAGTGACAAATGAGTATTTCTTCGATACACTTTTAGATGTCCTGGGATTAAATTAGACCTAAGCAAAAGGTAATAAAAAATTTATTTTTATGTAAGATTACTTGAAAAAGTTTCAGTTTGAGAGATATAATGAAAGTAATTTTCTAGTTAAAAGCAACTACTCAAGTTTAAAAAGGATGTTTATTATGGCTCAAATTTAAATTATATCCAATTATTTGAGTATTCAGAGCATCTTAAATATCATCTTATATCTTATATGTCTATAAATTGCATCTTTTATCTTATCTATAAACAGCATCGTATCACTACATGAACTCAGTTGATACTTTGTCTCTTTGAATATCGTTCCTAAATTGCATTTGCAAAGAATTTGTACATTAATATTGTAATATACAACTTGCTTCATTTCCTACATAATACTTTAAACTATTTCAGGAAATAATTAGATGAAGTAAAGTCGACAGAGCAAAATGGGATTAGGACGTAAACTGACGTTCTTATTATGTGAAATGTTAAAATGTTTTATTACGCCATTAATGGGATGATAAAAATAAGAGTGATTCTCACATACCAATACCTTGGACTATGTTATGCAAAAGTATGCGGGGAATTTATATCAAATGATAAATACAATTTCAAACACATCGGAGGGAAAACCCATTTTCAAACGTACACACAAAACACATTTTGAATCAGAAAAATCCCTAGTTTAAGAAAGTTTTCTTGATTCAAAATGTGTTTCCAGTTTTGATTAATATCTTTGATATTAGGTAAAGACCGTCTTTAATGATATTGCTGCATATTTGGGTATCATAAACAAATTTTCTTTCACAGGATTATTGTAAATGAATGAATGAAATCCCTAACACGTACGTATTTAAATTATTAATCATCTGACATAGAAATGAGATTATATTGCTTAAATTTTTTCTTAATACTTAATTATGTATTTTTTCAATGAGTAATCGGAAGCTCAAAACTCTTAAGACTGATATTTTCATATTTTTACCAATTTCGAGTAAGAAACCAAACTTTTAACTAGAACAAATCCTAAAATGTATTTTATTTTTATAACATCTAGACAATATTCATTTCCTACCTGAAATCAGTACTATTATGTTTCAAAAACCAAGGTATATAAAGCTTGTATTAAATAGCATTCATTTGTTGACTTATGCGCATTCCTACTCGTAGTATCTTTTTTAATGTTCTTGTACATTTAAATAGAATTTTAATCTAAGTGATCGTTGATTAATTTATGTTAATCTCACACGGTCATGAATTGGCTGGAAAATTACAATTATTTGATTAATTCTTTTTCTGAACATATTGCGTGTAAGGTCACGTTTCTAAAGGAACTTGATATATTTACGTGATCTATCAATTTTAAAGTAAAATGGGACACATAATAAAGAAGTAATAAGGTTTGAAGAATTATTTGATAATGTATTTGTCCATTTACATTTTAAATACCCTATGCTATTGAAAAATGTAATGCTCCAATGCAGTTTAAAAATATTACTTATCACAGAATTCTCCAGGAAAAAATTCTAATTCATGTTTATTAATTACATACAGTTTTTATTAACTTCCACTTCGTTTGATCCTGCAGATTGAAACATTTACGTTATGAAACCTTACTCAAAGATAGAAAATTATATATTTTCAGATATATGTAGACTTAAACATATTAAATATTTTTCATAAATAATTAATATTATACATTTAAATATTTTTATATAATAATTCATTATACTATTAAATATTTTAAATAACATTGTCCCTATTAAAAGAGCTGATTATATAAATTAGTATTTATTAATCTTTGTTGTGTAGTAAAAGAAGTAAATAAGGTAAACTCTCTTTACTAACAAAATATTAATAGATTTTAAACTACTGAAAGAGGTATTAAGAATGTTGTTTACCTTTTAAACGTTTAATTTTGCGGACATGTAAGTAAGTAAAATAAAATAGCTTTTTTATTTTTAATCAAGCTTTGAAGATTTGCGCACATAACTTATCATGAATGCATTACAACAAACAATTACTTTAAAATTCGTATGTGGAATACTCATTTGTGAAGCAAATGTATATTATATCCATTGCATTTAAACATAACATAAACATGAAAGAAAGACGGTTTATTCAATACAATGTATTTGTATGCATAATTTGAATATTACATTTCTACTAATTTTATAATATCTTTCATTTTATTTGGTAAATTTAGTTCAAGCACCACAGTTCAATTGAAAATTTGCTATAACTAGTACTTTATATACATTAAATTGATATAAAAGGTTTGAGAGAAATAAGCAATTGGAGATAGTTTCTTTCTACTGCATCCGAAGACTCACCATTTTCGTAAAACCTACCTCTAGATTTTCGATTTCGGATAATATTCGGATTCCTCCATCGAAAATCATCAGACACTATTTCGCAAAATATTTTCTCTGCAAAGATTGAAGACATTTACCTAAATTCTTAACAGAGAGCGAGAGCGAGAGAGATAAGTATTTCCTAAAATAATATTTCGCTATCAATCGAAGCAGAGAAACATTTCGAAAATTACTTCCACAGTAAAATATTAGAAGAAACTACACGTATGCACCTTTGGACAATTTTCAGTGAAGTCATTCCAGATTTTTTTATGATAAGTAAACCTACTCTTCTTTTTTCGAATAGTTAGAATATTATTTTTTGTAACGTAAACCTAACTGCTTTGTCTGACCAAAAGGTTCAATTTTTGTGTCAATGGATTTTTCTATATATCTAATTTGTTACTATTATTGAAAATATTAATTATAAATACCGTAATTTGTTTCCTATTTCTTGCGATAATATTTAATTATATAGATTTGACCCTTTGAATTTATTTCGAAACTCAAGTTTCCAATCACAATTTTACAAATTAATTTAGTTTTTTTATGTACAAGTGTTATTAAGTAAAATGATTCATATATATATGTATATATTAAAAATTGTGTTCCAAAAAAATCAGAACAGCGACGATGAATAAAACTTTTAATTTGTCCTTAATGGTGAAAGAATTTATATTTGCTTATAGGTAAGAATATTAGTTATTATAAGGGTAATGGTAGTAAGAGTTACTAAAGTAGTTAACAATTAATAAGAGTAGTAATTAGTTATAATATGAGTTAATTAAAATAGTTATAAGAGTTAATTATTGAGTAGTTATAAGGGTTAACTAAATAACTATAGTAAAAATTATGTTGTAAGTAGTTCTAACAAGAGTGTTAAATTTTTATAGGTATTCTTCAGCAACATTTTTTCCATAGCTATATATCTCCCTTATATTTTCAGAAACACAGATATTTCCAGTGTTTGTGGATTTCATTAAGATTTAGTCTGAGAGTGAACAATTCCGAACTTATTTTAAATCAAAGATAGGAGAAAACAACCTCTTGCGTTATATTTAAATATCTATTTTTCTGTCCACATCTTTTTTAGAGATAAACCGTGTGTCGCAGAAAGCCTTTTTTCCTGAAAGTGCATTTATTATTTGAAAGGTTTTATGAATATATGTCTTTCAAATCGATTAATTGCAATGGATATAGTGGTAAAAAGTTATGAAATAATTGTTAGATACATTTTTAAATACTTAAAATTAACTTTCAAACTGAATTTATCATTGTATTCTAATTTTTTGTAACACTCAAAAAAAAATTTTTTTTTATAGTTGCATAAATTATTTTCATTTGTGATATCCAATTAAATTAAATGTATTTATTCATCACGCACTGCAAATAATCATATTAAATTTATTTTTATTGAGTTTTTTTTAAATCAAACTCGGTTACACCAAACACATATTATTAAAAAAATTCAACGAACTTCAACGAAAGTAACAAATAAATGATAAAATTGAACGAAAAAGATCAAAAAATTTAAAATTCAAACAATTTCTGTGATCGAGAGATTAGGTAGTTATTAGTAATGAGCAATATGATACTCACTAAGGAAAAATATTTTTCAATCCATTCTCAATTACATTATTTTTTATAAATAAGTTGCATTAAAATAAAATACGGTACAGTTTTAATTGTACAAAATGAAAGGTTGGATTTTTACTTCATTTTGGATAATTATTAATTTGCACATTTTCTTTAAAATATGACGAAACAAATAAGCTCGTTCGCAAAATTAAGAATATTTCCACAATATTTTGATTTTTTGAAAAACAAACGAGAACAGACTTTTTTTTTTAAAAAAATAGCATGAACATATATTTATAACAGAGAAAAAAATATCTAGTTCAAAAGTTATTCTATGTATGTATGATTATTAGTAAAGCTTGTAGTTCAGAGATATTCTAATTACAAGTTATTATATACATTTGTAAATGAGTCTAATATGAAATATGTTCCTCTGTCACAGGCAAGTTGAGCAACTTTACAGTATACTAGACAAGAAGTGTCACTGTGCATCCCCCCACTTCTGCAAAAAAGACAGTTTTTCATCTTAAATGGTTCTCGGAGGGGATTGCGAGATAAATTTGCTTTCTCAGGAGCGTTTATGGAGTTTAGGTCAGGTGATCTGGCTGTAAAATCCATGTAGCGAATATTTTTATAACACAGGTAATTGGATGATAATTACTGTCCATTTACAGGAACCCAGGAGTAACTATAAGAAGGGCTCTACCATCTCCTCTTATTATTTCATAGGTGTCAAGAAACCTTAAAGAGCAGTCAGGAAACGTGACGACATACTGGACAGGATTCGATGGAGTTCAAATGGCAGTTGATCGCACTTCTGAGGCAAGACAGGTTTCATTTCTGCATTGGTTATTGAAAAGGGAAAGCGAGATACATTTGCTTCCTCAAGAGTAATACCTTAACTCTATATAGATATTCTCTGCAGAGTTGAAGTCAGGCGACTTGCCTATCCAATCCTGCCTGTTTACGATGTATATCCTCCGTTTACAGATAGATGTCAACTAGTTTAACCCTCGAAGTAACTTTCGAAGAAACGCACTTATGAAAAGTCGAACATAGGGTTCTAAGTTCTCTCTATACCTCATACCAGTCAAGGTCACTTTGTTAAACACATTCAGGGGTGAATGGCTGTTCTGAAACTACTTAAAATATTGATTCGGAAGTTAAAGCAAATGGGCTGCATATACCAGACTCTGGGTACCGGGATAAAAATAAACTCAAAGAGATTTCAGGAAACATACGTTATTCTTAAAGGATGCCACAACACAGAGATAAACACAATTAAACACTTATCCATCAACGAGAAATCAGGTAGTTATATTCGTGAATGAGAGTCAATTCGCAATCTGATGTCATAGCCCAGCCACCCAGCGGCAGTTATTTCACTTCGTTTCACAAAATCTTCCTCTTGAGATTAAGAAAGAGTCTCAAGAATATAACAAAAATTATTCAAAAGATCGAGTATTTTAGAGGTTTTCATCTGCCTTCCAGAGGATGTAAATTGTTTTCACTATCTCAGCATCAGTGAATATTAATTTGTTTTCATTATCAGACACATTATTAGAATTAGATTCCTCTCCACCCAGTTCCCCATCAACAGATTCCTTTGAATAAATTTCTAATGGGTCGATAGGCTGTACAGGGCGTAAAACAGTCCTATATTCCATTTTAAGTTTAACTGTATGAATTTTCCCACCACGATCTATAGTGAATTCAACAATGTTTGCCAATGTCCGAAGACAATTGTTTATTATTATCATCTCCCTCTAAATCTATTTCTAAAATGGAGTATTACGTGATTGTTTTTCATTGTGTTTCGTATGAGTTGTCCAAAATATTCTTCCCTTAAAACGTTGCAGTAAGTCCATTAATAATTTACTACGATATTTTATGATTTTGTTCAAATTCATTGAATTCAAATCTTCCTGTCATCATGGGTTAGAGGTTCTGTTCTCAATAAGGAACATGCTGGAGTAAAAGGAATCAATTCGTCTGGATTTTCTCATACATATGTTAAATATCTACTGTTAATAACTGATTCAAAATCATAAATTAATCCGTTGGCTCCCAGCGTATCACAGGCGATACGCTCGTGTTGGCTCTCCTGTGCCCAGTGATTCACGGGCGATACGCTCCGTGAGTGTCTGCTATGGCACAGCGTATCAATAGAGATACGCGTGATGAGAACATTTTTATTTTATTTTTTTAATGTTACTATATGGCTTTACAATACCTCGAAATCTATATAGATAGGTTATTTGGAGTGTTGACCTTGGGGGTATGGTCTTGGATTTCCCTTCTGGTTACCAGGAGAGGGTAATTGTTAAAAGCACGTGTTGTGATGCGTCTCTTTAAATGTAATGACATGATTTAAAGGGTGCGCTTGCTTTCGGTTGGCCTTTTTCTTTCTTGCTTGCTTCTTAGAATTTCGAAGGAGAATTTATGACCCTTTATGGGGGTTAGTGCTTTTGGTAGCAAATGTTTTCAGCTGTTCGTTTCATTCGGTCAGTTTTTATTTCTAGCAACAGTCATGGCGAAAAGAAAGTGTTTATCTGATGCTGAGATTTTCGAAATAATAAATTAATCTGACAGTAATGTTAGCGAAAATAATCCAAATCTGTACATAGACATTAAAGTAAAAGAAAGGGGGGGGGACTAAGATTTGCCCTTTGGTCAAAATCTTGCGTGAAGCGTCAAAATATGTGTGTAAGACATGTGATTGTACTATGTATTGTACTATGTAATAATTTTTTTGTAATAAATATACCATACAGCAAAATAGGATTGATCTTTTATATGTATATATTCCATATAATTGTACATCATTACACCATGAAATTTATGTAACATATGTAAATATATTTTGTATTTTCTTAAAAGTATGATTTTTATGTAATTTTATGTATAAAACATTCAATTTTCGATTAAATCTTTTTTTCTTCTTTTGAAAATATTAAGTTTAATACATTTTAAATAATATATGTAAATACGAAAGTATTTTAATAAATAGCCGATTTTAGAGGAATTTTTTTCACGAATTAGGCTTAAGATCTAAAATCGTCTGGGCTCAGCGTAACACTCTGCGTTAAGAAGCCGCTGGCCCAGAGAAGCACTTCTTTTTGCTCCCTCCGGTAGCGAAAAGGTTAAGATATACAGCTCTTCATGGGATAACACAGACTTACCTAAAGTACGCCTTATTAAATCCTTTACGGAGCAAAACAACCTATCCCACCAGCCACCCTACCATGCCGCGATTCAAATAATAAATTTGCAAAATATTTTAAGAGTTTTGGTCTCCTTTAGGACTTTACTCCAATTAATTTTGGCAGATAATTAGAAGAATCCCGGAAATTTGTCCCATTATCACAATACATCGTTAGTGGTCACCCAAGTCAAGCAATTAACCGTCCATGGGCCAAAAAAAAAAAGACATCCGAAGATAGAAAACTAACAAGTTCAAAGTGATTGGCCCGGTATACCGCACAAGTAAACAGAAATATCCTCACGTTGCTTTCATTTTTTTAAAAAAACAGTGGATTAGCTAAATCAATTCCCACAATTTCGAATGGCGAACAATCAGTTACACTATCTGGTAGGAGAGGAGATTTTTTGTTTGACATAAATTTAGAGCTATAACATTTACATGCGATACAATTATGAAGAACATTTTTGATAGTGCTTCTACCCATGATTATCCAAAACTTCTCTCACAACAGGCATTATATCATTTGGATTATAGCATAACGCTATTTCCCATGCACATTTTTAATTAACAATTTATTTAATTAACTTTTATCAGGTAACAATATTGGGTACAAGAAAGTTCTTTCATTATCTCGGTTACTTTTTTTATGTTTTTACTCTAATAATACCTTCATCATTTACAAAGTTACTACAAAATTTAAAATTTTTGCTTTAGAGAGAAAATGACTTTTAACTAAATAAAGTAACTTCTTTTCAACCTCAGATTGTGAGAGTTCATAGTCTTTACATTTCTATTTAACTAATTTATAATTATTTATAAATCTTATTACCCAAGCAAATACTAGGCTCATTCTTTCATAATCAGAGGCTCTTTCTGCATACCAAAGGGTTATGTCTTCTATTAGATTCATATATACAATTTTACATACTTTCTCCTTTCAATATCCACTTCACTGGGATTAAGACTAATTTCCCTAACAGGCCTGGATTCCAGATTTTCTTTCAACCAAGATAGACACTCCCACCATTTGGAATTAAATACTTGTAACATTTATTTGGGAGTACATACACGTGATAAAAACATGGTATTATTTATATCTGCAACTGAAAATTATTTCTCAAAGTAAGCGCTTCTTTAAAAACATTTTCGTTAAATTAAAGAATAATGATTTTTAAAAATGCTAATTTTCATATATATAATAGCTTAAGTAATAATCTAAAATTTTTCCAAAAATTATTACATTAAGACGATGCCTTTTTCTGTGTGATTTTTTTTCTAAAGTTAGGGTTGACGACGGAAACCCACCGTCCCTTGAGATTGCTCATTTCGATTTTCTTCCGTAGGCAGAGACTTTTCTATTCGAAAGAGTGCCATTATGAAAGGGTTAAAAATCATAAACCGTGCAAAGTTACATCTTTCAATAAAAACATTTCATTTAACCATTTAGAGAACCAATCAACAACAGAAAGAGACAACTCCTCAACTCAAGGAAAGGGAGATTACCATAAATCTTGTATAACGAGCCTAGAAAGCAATGCAGAAGGATTCAACTCACTAATATGATAGTATAATTTTTGTACACTAGACAAAATTAGTCTCATATTTATCTTAGTTTCACATTATAAGATTTCAAAATCTATTTTACACTTGAATGTATACTCATTTGAATTCAAAATTACTTCCAAAATTAAAATGTCTTCATAATTCCTACAAGTATGTTTACACTCTACATTACTCTTTAAACGCCTGATATTAAAACAACCTTTAGATATTATAAGCAGTGTTTTCTAAATAAATGTGTCAACTTCTATAACGTTATACACTCCAGTTAAACAATTATCGACGTAAAAAGAAAATTTAAATTCTGAATGACACCATACATTCGGTACAATTGTCTAAAAAATGTGTAGTTGTTACATTCAATAAAAAGGGACTTGAAGAAACACCAAATACAACTCGACAATGTCTATAAATCATTTCCTCACTACAAGCGGAAAAATTCGAAGAAATTCTGTCTTTAGGAGCAACAGACATAATCAAAAAAGTGTTTTTCTGCATCCGCATTTAAACCAACGAAATACAATTATAAATCAATTGACAATATCAGGTATTAATTCTATAAAATTGGTTCCCTTAAATAAACATTCTTTCAATTAAGGACAATATTTCTCAAAGGCAGAAGCATCCCATTTTTTGTAGTTCGGCTATCAAATATAATCACAGGCATATATGGTAAATAATGATACGGTATGTTCAATTCAAAATCAGACACACGTTCAATAATATTCAAGCTTTCCCACTCCAAAAATACCTTTTGAAAATCCGAAAAAAATTTCACGTATCCAAATATATTCATCATTTTCTTGCGTATTTTTCTTGCTAAATATTTATTACTGGGTAAATTCGACGAGTAAAATTTCCACAGGAATTCTATCTCATATCTTCCATACGGAAGAATTTAAAATTTATTATTAACCCTAAAAGCGTTATGCACGGAATATCATGCCCTGTTGGAGATACTTCAAAAGCGTTCCAAATGTGTTATTCCTATAGTGCTATGGTGTTAAACGTGTTATTCCATGTGGCTATGAACTCGCCCAAAGCGTAAAGACGAATTTTTTCACCTTCTCAGAATTACTTCAAGTTCATTTGAGACGTATTTTTTCTAAATTCCTTTCCCTTTTTAAAGGTATAACGTCTTGATAGATAATTGGCGATGGCTGCTCCCACACAATGAACGTGGACAGGAAGTTATATGGTTCATTAGGAGACACCACTCTTTCCCTTAAGTTTGAGACATTCGTTCAAGAGGAAGAAGGTAAGTTTTTTTGTAGTTCCCTTCTCTTAGTGTAAGTGACTTTATGTCAGCATGGTATGGGATTTTATTAATTTTGAATTTAATACATTTTTTGACCAAGCTTTCGCGAAATAAACATTTTTTTCAAATCAATCCAAACGCCACTTTGAAACTCTATTACATAAATAAAATGGATTTTATTCACATTTTTTTTAATTAATATTTATTTGAAGGTTTAAAAAAATTAGGTAGAGAGGGAAACCTGCTATATTTTATCTAGTTGGACAATTAACGTTTTCTATGTTTTATTTGCTTGCAAAACACTCAGGTTCCTTCCCTCCTACTCATATTAAAATTATGAAATAATAATTTTTTATATATATCAATAAGTTTATTTACATATTTTATATATTCAATACATTTTATATATTAATATGTTTTATGTATCAAAAAGTCCTTATAACATATCTATAAATCTCTATAAATATCGCTAAATATATATAAAATATCTATCATTAAATTGAAAGAATGTATGAAAACAATGAGTATATTACATTGGTGTTCATAATTAAGTGAATTTTCCGATTTGGTCGATTATCTCTAGAACAACTGGGCAGATTTTTATGAAATTTGGTTTAAACAAACAGTTTAATATATATATATATATATATATATATAAACCAATTATTCAAATGTTATAATACACACGCATGGTCACGCGAACCCCACCGCCCTCATCGGAGTTGCAAGGTATGAAACAGCAGTTGCAGAATAGAACAAAAAAAATGTTTAATAGGGGATATAGTCCCATTTTACAGATATATAGGCCTCGCAACGTCATTTTATGCTGGAAGTAATGGAGTTTATGAGTTCCTGTGGCAATTGGTCCCACCGGTTCAGCAACGCTGTTTTCAGGACTTGGAGGGTTATGGGAGTTTGGTTGAGAATTGCAATTGCCCTTCCCATAGAGTCACAGATATTCTCTATAGGATTGCGGCCTGGATATTTGGCTGGCCAATCCATCCAGCGAATATCCTCACATTCCAGAAATTCATCGACTAGAGGAGCCAACCATTAAAATTTTAAAAATCTTATTATATCCATTAAAATTTTTACGTTGTCATCCATTAAAAGGAAATCAGCCCCAAATGCACCTCTGAAAAGGCAAACATAGGACTCCAAGAACTCATCCCTATACCTCTCAGCAATTACAGTGCCTCTTTCAGAAACATGGAGGTGTGTGCGGCCAAGGAAATGATGTCTACCCTGACCATCAAGTCGCTGCCGTAATTTCTTGGAAACTGGAGGGCAGGTAGCGAGTCTCGGGTTCATTCCATATGAAAGTACGGTAAAAGGCACTGGTTAATTTGAACAGTGTTAAGAACGGTCACCCATTAATTCATGCTCCAATCTATATGATCTCTGTATCATTTTAAGCCGACTCTCCTGTTCTCAGAACTGACACGGGAATCAAACAACAGGTCTGTTTGCAAATATTCATCTCATATGAAGTCTTTTGGAAAGAGTCATCCTTGAAACTCGGGTTCTTGTGGCTGCATGCAACTCGTGAAATACCCAAGAAGCAATAGCATCCTGGTACGCCTCACTGTAATGGAGAAATGGGAATCTTCTCTGGCCTTCAAGGCTCTTGGATGACTTTTCCTAGGCTTTCTCTCGACGAATCCGGTATCCTTAAACTATTTCCATCAGTTGGACACGACCCTGGATGTTCATTCGAATTCTCTGTAAATCTCGATTTGAAACTGGCCTGCTTCTAAGCTACCAACAATTCGCCACTTCATTCCATCACCTAAGCGCTGGTCATTACTCACTTTTACTGTTTGAATTTTAATTTAAGCGATTGCTACAAAAAAAAAAAAAAAATCACCGAGAAATTCGGCAAAATGAGCCAGCTGAAGAAATGCGAATTCTGTCACGTGCTCTTATAAATCCTGTTTTTAGAGTAGTTCCGCCCCCACACCCGTAACCGCTTACGTATTCAACGTACAAGGGTTGCATATTTGTTTCGAAACAATACGTATATTTTTCGTTCAATGATTTTCATAAAATTCTACAAAATGTGCAATTTCTCTTAATTTTGAACACTAGTGTATATTGTTTCATTTGTGTAACTTTAATCAATACTTTCAGTTATTAAAATAATAATTATTTTATTATAAGGTATCAAAATTAATAAAAAATTAAAAACAAAAAACTTACGTGACAAAATCAGATACGCTTTAAGCTTTTCAATTATTACATATGAATAATTTTTGAGCTTATGTTTTACATTACATAGAAAAAGTTCTTGTACATTGATGAAAATAACAAAAAAAAACCATTTTGAATCTATTAATTTTTTTTCTTATATTCGAAACCAGATATTCAGGACAGCTTACAATTATCCCTTGTTTTGTAATGTTAAGTTCCAAAATACATTTAAATGGCTGAACTAGTTTCCTTCAAAAAGAAGATGAATGAAGGTTTTCTCAAACATTTCATATTTTTTAAACTTTATTTTTCGCATAATTAGGAATTAAAAGCGCCTGGAAACGTTCATATTTGTTTATATGCGTAAGTGCTTACTGTGCATTTGTACAGATAATTTTTGTTACCAATTATTAAATGATTCAAATTTAAAAAAAATATCCATTTGTTTAAAATTTCTCATAGTGTATTTTCTGTTAGAGGATAAATGAAGAACATGTGATTAAAATCCGGGCAATTTTTTTAATATTAACCAAAACAAGGAATTTTATATAAGCGGGCCTGAAGATCTTCATTTGAATTAATTAAAATAAATGTTTATGTATCACGCATAAACAGTTAAAAATTATTTACCATAAATATTTACAATTCTTTGAATATTTAAATTTTTAAATTCAAGTTTTAATATTGAGCATCGCTAGCAAATTTTCCTACATTCCTTAGGTCTTGTATATTTTGGTTGAAAACTGCATGTTATCAGCAAGACATGCTGAAAAATTAGGTGAATACCGGAAAAAATGAACAAGGAAGCACAGCTAAGATGCTAAAATTCTGTATTCAAGAATATATGATCATATCTGTAAAAGCTTTTGAAATATTTACTATAAAATTCAGTTCGAACTTTGTTCATGAAATTATTCCAAATATTAAAACAAGCGTCAACATAATAAAGTAATAATTTGATACATTCAGATATTGTTAAAAATAAGTATAATAGATATTAATATATTTTCAATTCAAACCTCTCTATCAACAATTGAGCGCATTTTGCAATTATATGATATACATTAGTCATATAATTTAAATTTGGGAAAAATACCCTACAATTACGAAAATCTTCTTTCAAAACGACGCATCGAAACTTATAATCAAAACAGCTATCAGAAACAGTAAGTTTCCGCAACCAAGCATTTTTTTCCATACAATTAACCAAAAACTAAACATGATACAATTTCAGAATTTTCTTATGTATATATAGAACGGTATATGATGATGAATTCGTACTGTTAATACTTAAGAATAAACTTGCAATTCATAGGGTTTTAAATCTGGGATTAAGGATAAATATTTAAAGTTAAAATTATTAACAAATTTCGATTTGAATATGTTGAGTAATTGTCGCTCAACTTCACTGAACTAAAAAGTTTCAAGTTTACTGTTTTAAAAACAAAGTTAAATTGAACTAAGTTTCTCTCACATTCGAATTTGCATTGACTGAATTGAACGATGTAGTTACCAATGGTAATTTTCGCTTAAAGATGAACGCGAATATGTATTTAAAGTATACAACACTAAAAGAACGGAAATATTAAAAATTAAACGTGGATAGATGTCAATTGGAAATATTTCCGTATTTTTTTCTTTGAAAAAGAATTTATACTTATTAAAATTAAAATCTATTGATTGATTGTGCTCTTTGTTGCTTTGGAAAAAATGCTAATGTAAAGAGGGACTTTTCGCTTAATGTAAGTTGCTCTGAAGTGAGTGCGCTATGCAAAAAAAAATTTAGACTTACACTAAAGCAATTAATTCAACAGAAAACTATAATCTTCAGGATTACAGTTTATATTAATTAAAAATATGAAATTCCCTTTGTAAGTTATAATAAATTAAAAATGTAATTGATTGGAAGAAACTCTTTTTTTATTTCAGAAATCTAATTATCATATATAATAATATGCCAGTGGTACTCGTTTCCTAAAAAAAAGAAAGTTGTTTACCTTGATATATCACTAATTACAACCGCGAGTACACGCTAAGCGTGATATTTCTGGAAACGCTAGAGACAGACTGTATGAATTTAGAGAAGCTGACAATGTACTCAGCATTATTTTTTTAAAATATGCAAATATACTTGTGTTTTCTTAGTCTCATATTCAGCATCAGATATAGGGACTATTTCCTGGCTCAGAATGTATTTTTTTTTTTTTTTTTGTTTTTAAAAAGGAGTGAAAATGAAATATATTTCCTTTGTTCGAAGTAATAAAATATTCTTCAATATTTAACACGCTAATTTTTCAAGGGTTAGTTTTTATTCTTTGCTATTTTGTAGCTTTACTGAGATTCATTGGATCGAGTGAACGATTTTCAAGTGGAGGTCTGATCCTCAAATGACGGAATGGCCCTTCACTCAATATTCATCTAAGGCCATTCAACTGCTATGAATGGGTAATCACCCAGTTTACTCAAAAAGAGAAATACACTTCCCTTTGTAATAAAACTGCCCTTTCCAATGGAATGTTGCAGACCTCCAGCGTCATAAAAGGAGGAAGGAATAGAAGAACTTGGTCTTTTCGAAAATGTTGTAAAAGAAAAGAAAAATATTTTTGCGAATATTAGCTGTGCTTAAGTGGACAGCTTGAGGAACCATTTTACACAAAAAAAGGTAAAATACTTGGAGGATTAAAATTCTTTAAACTAAGATCAGTTTTCTTTTTTTCAATTTCGCTTGATATTCATATAAACATAAGTTCCCAAAATTTATTTACTGGTAATGACATGGAATGTATTCATAATGAGTTTAAAATATTACCGAAATATCAATTTTACGCGATCTATTTCAAAACACCGTCCAATCGAGTTTCATATCTACGGCCGTTAAACAAGACTCTAATACTACAGTATATCCTATCAATAATTTTCCAATAAGATCAACACCTATCAAAAGATTGATTTTTGTTTCTTTTCGCAAAGAATTGGAAAAAACTAGTTTGTCTTTTTAATTTATTCAAAATTTCATTCTTAATCTTCGAAATAAAACCACATATCTTTTTTCTAAAAGATCGGTTCAAAGCTATAAGAAAATACAGTTTAAACTATTGACCTCGACTGAGAATAATTGTGAAGTTTTGGTTTGGTTTAATCCCGTAAGAACAAAGCACGAATCACAGTCTCAGTTCGAAAAGAAAAAAAAAACATTAAACAGAGTCATAATTTTCTCTCTTACATAGCTACTTTGTGAGTCTGAATCAATAACTGAGCGGATAATTTTTCTCGACCTTGACATCTAATTAAAACGCATAGCATTTACAAAAGACAATTGCAAAATGAAAGTTCTCCCTCAATTAAAAAGGGAATTCTCAGATTTCGGAAAGCAACTCTTCGGTTCATTAATTTTTCTTTCTTGCACCATTTCAATAGAATTTTAACAATACAAAATTTACTTATATGACCAGCTATTTTTAAATAAGAAAACATGCACCCTTTTCATACGGTAATTTTTGTTTAGTCTTTAAAGTCATTTTCTTGGCCGAAAAACATCTTTCATTAGGATCCGATTCACAACGAAAATTAAATTATATCTCTTTGATGACTTATTAAAACGGACGCTGTTGTGGACTCGCCTGATTGTTTTAACGGCTCATTTTGAAATTCCTTCCTTTCGAGGATTCGGGTGAGAGTCAAATCCAGTTTGGGCAAGATATACCAATTCATCACCCCTTACTTCCTGAGGAAGAATGTTTATCAAATGTTCCAAATTTCGAGACTTGTTGATTTTTTAATTCATGGTTTTTGCTTTTTTCCAAGGACACTATTAATTCGTCCTGTAGGCAAGACTCCACCACTAGGGCTTAGAAAATCTCCTAATTTTTCCTAAGTACTTCCTAAACATCACAGGAATCTTCATTTCCAACTTATCGTATAATGCTGGAAGATCAGTCTTTGAGCGACCAGTTGTCGCATTTTTCATAATTACGGACAGCAAATCTCGCACATAAATCTGTACGAGTAAATCCTCTCACCCGAATCTCTCCTGCAGTTAGACAATCTTCTTCGGATAATTCTCTGTAGTCGCTGTGAAAACTATCAAATTCTTGGGGTGCTTTTTATCTAGGAAAACAGCTTGTACTAGATAATTGAATTTGTCTTCATTAGCGATATAGGAATCCTCATGAGTTTTCCGAAATTGACTCCAGAATGTCAAGTGGTTTTTAGCATCTCCACTTAATACTTTAGCTCTGTTTTCGAGAGCTTGAAATTTGTTTTTCACAGATTGTTCTTGTCACTGATTATTCCAAACTTATTTGAGCAATTTCAGAGCAAAGCCCAAATTTTTGTCTCTATATGATTCATCTGACAAAAAGTATTTTTAAAAGTCCTCCTCATCTTTATCCTTGAAAAGAATGTTAGTTCGACACGTAGCCAATCGTGTAAACTTATCGGTAATTCGCAACTTTAATATCGAACCGAGATCCATATTACGTGGTTTTTTTTTTTAATAGTTCATCATCAATCTTCTTTGCACTGACATCACAGCCACCCAGCGGCATTTATTTCAATTCGTTTCCGAACAATAACCATCCAGCATAATGCTTGGCCTAGCCATTGCTCTTCAAACTCCAAAATCCTCCTTTTCCTTTATGAGGGAGGGATGGTATCATGTATCAGGCTTTCTCGAGATTCAAGTACGCAGATGATCAGTGTTCAGGGCGAATCTAGACTCATTTGTAAGAACTCAGTGGTTCAGTGCACATGTTGTCTATAACAATCTAAACATACTCGAACTTCTCTTGTGTTCTATTATGATTGAAACGCAAACAATAGGTCCTCTGATTTACAAAGCTCCATAGTGAGTCCATCGGGCAACTCAATCGTGAAACTCGAATTCCAAAAATAGCATGCACCACACTTGAGAGTTGTCTTCTAGATAAAGTTCCAGTACCCTGAAATTGTTTTCACACATTGCAGACAACACTGGGACACTAGACGTTACATGATAATGTGTGACTACCAGCATTTTTAATGGGCCTGCTTCCATTATATGAGAAATTTTACAATACATTCCGTAACCCATAAGAGAGACATTACATTCCGTAACCCATAAGAGAGACATTACATTCCGTAACCCATAAGAGAGACATTACATTCCGTAACCCATGATACTTGACATAGAAGATATAATAACTTAAATTGTTATCTTGTATATTATTTCTTCACGAGTTTTTGTTTTCAAGATTTGATCTAGTCATCTACTAAATCATTAAGCCTCAACATAACAAGAATATACAATAATGTACTCCTATGTAGCTTATATAACGTAATAAATACTGTTACCACTTACTCCTTATTGTAAGTTTAAAATAAAGCAGTGTGACATAATCGACTACCATTTCTATAAATATGAAATAAAGATAAGTTAAAATGAAGAATCACCATTTTATTTTAAATTCAGGAATATCCTGCAAGTTTTAGAGATTTAGAAAGTTACACTCTCATGATAAGAAGAGAAAAAGTATAACTTACAGTGGTTCGTAAACATGAGATAAAAATTAAACTTATACATATTTAAAGATTCACACCCATTATAAAGAAGACAATTTACTCAAAACGTTTCAGTTGATTCCATACCTTTTAGAGTAGTTTACCATTAAGTAGTTGTCCAAATGTAATCTACTGTAGCAGTAATTTGGAAACACTTTGGTGTGTCCAAGATCGTTAAAGGTCAAGAGAAGAATCCTTGTCAGCTACTAAACGTAATAATATTAAGAAATGGTAATCAATACTAAAAGTTAGGAGGAACCTCAGTTTTAACTCCAATTCAATAACATATTATAATGAGGATTACTGGCATCTAGAAATTTGATTGAAAACTGACTACGGTATATTGGACAGTATGTTTACATTCTCATAATTCGGTTTTAGTTAAGATAGGGCTGCCAAACTTTCTTAAGAGTTACGATTAGAGCAATTCATAAAAGAAGATATCAATGATGTTACTATATCTACACGGTAGAATTCATTTTAAGATAAAACTTAAAAGTAAACTGCTTACAATTCAAAAAATTTTGACTAATTGAGTATTCCTACATTAGTGCAAAATGGTCTAATTTCTTGTAAATGTATAATGCATGCAATGGCCATTATGAGCAGCATATTTCCAGAATGGAGATAAGATCTTGTCGTTCTAGTTTTGGCATTGGAGTCTTGGAGTTCTACCCTGTTGCTGTTGAGGACGAATTCCCTCCTCATAAAATATAACACCAGACTATATTGTGCTTTGATAAAATATCCGTTTCCATTTTTACAAAGGAATCGTTTTAACTACTAACAATATATACCAGACATAAGTCCAATAGAAACATTCTTGAGACGCGAAATGAGAAGGTATTATAATCATTCGTCACAAATAGAAACAGGTAAGAAGATAAGCAAATATACGTAAAAGACTATATGACATCTTCGAGGCATTTCGTTTGGTAAGGAGAAATCCCCATTTTAGTAATACTCAATTTTATACAAAAAAATCCTATTTATATATTTTTTTTCATGACATTTTAAAATTATAGACTATTATGGATTTTTGATAAATATTGTAGGAAGAATTAACGTTTTCATAGTTTCCATGCTTAATTTGTAACATTTTTATACCTCCTGCTAATCATGCATCAACCAACCAAATATGTCTTCAATCACACATTTTATTGAAATTTGTAAAAAAGTAAATTTCTATTGCAAACATTTCAATTACAAATCATATAAAGTGATAAGAATTGATCAAAAGTATAAACTTTTTAAAATTTTAATATGTGATTCATGATTTTAATCATTATATGGAAGATGACTATCTATAAATTTGACAGAATTCAGTTTATTTAAGTTCTCAAAGTTACTTACCTTATCAGTTTTATCAAGTTTCACATTAAATTACCTCTATTGTTTTCAGATTGAATGATGGTAATTAAATGGCATTAAAATGATGGTAATTAATTGGCATTTAAATTGTCTCACCAAATTAAGAAGAATAGTCTTAATCCTACGTGGATTGGTTGGTTAAATATGTGGAATTCTTGGCACTGAATCCACATGGGATATATTGAGCCCAACTCATGATGAAAGAGTTATCATTTAACAATAAGTAATCATTTAACTATTTTATGTTTAAGATTTGCATGTGGAAAACTCAGAAAATTGCAGACAGGAATAATTCCTATATAAATCTCAAAATAATTTGTTCATTAATAACAACGACGCACCATTCAAAGACAAAATGGCTATGTATAAATTATTCTAAAAGCAACCTCTAAATTTTGAGGACATGGTTAAGTTGTTTTACAAATCTTTACTATTTTCACTAGCATGTATCAATTGAATTATTTATAATTTTATAATTATTACAATTATAAAACTTTTGAAATACAAAGAATAACGAAATAGTAGTATCTTTTTCATGATAATGAATATGAAAATTCAAGTCGATATAACCATTTCAATATTTTTCGTATCATTGTAAAAGGTACTTGAATACAATGGAATTGAAATGTCTCAACAAAGTACATAATTCTGGAAGAAGCATATTTAGCATCACATCAGACGATTGAATTATTTTTAAAATTCATTTTAGTAGAGGGTGAATGTGTCCTTGTGTGTCTTGTTAACATCGGCTTCCTGCACACATTTAATATTGTTCTTAAATTTTGCTTGAAAAATAAGAAACCATCTTCCTACTGTGTGAATAAAAATATCGCGATTTTCTTTACTTGATTGAAGACAAATTACACACACACAAATTGTACTTTTACTATCAATATAAAAATAATTCTGATTTCGGAAGACAAGTATAACTGAAATTTAATGTTCAGTAGGTCCTCAAATAATTTAAACATTCTAATTTTCCTTGAAATCCGTATAATTCTAACTTTCCTGAATTTTAAATTTTAATTCTTCTTTTAAGCTAATCCAAATTTCCCTTTATCTCATTTGATTATAAAAAAAAATTCCAACTTCTTTAGTTTGAAATAATTATATTTCATATTTAATGCGATTAAATTAATGAGACATGTCCATTTTTAGATATTGCTCTTATAACGCACAATTTTGTGGGAAAATGGTTTTAAAAATATTTTCTCTTTGCATTTGTCCATTATATGCAGAAAAGAAATATTTTCAGACAAATAAGAAAGAAAAAAAAGTTTTTAAATCCATTCATAAAAATTAGTACACATTTTTTTTCTTTACGGAATGTGAATTTTAACCGTATTAATAAACAGTATTTCTCACTGCTTCCAGAATTTTTAATAGCATTTTATAATCTATGAAATTAAGAAATTCATTTGAAATTACGCCATTTTCTTACTACATAGTTATTATCTTTAAGAAGCGATTTCTATGGTATGTAAACATTATGTCGATGCATATTGATTAAATAACTGTTCCTCTATTTGTTCTTGCCCTTTTTTAAAAAAGAATTTTCATGAGTGCATTATAGAAGATAAATAATTGAAAATAAAACAAATCATAAATTTACGTCATATATTATATCTAGTAATTATGAAGAAGTTATGTGTGTGATCAAAAATCTATAAATTTACTAAAACAAAATTCTTTTTTAATTTATAAGATAAAACGGATTGTTACGGTTATTTTTCCTTAATTTTAAAAGTAACAGGATGCAGGGAAAAAAGGGAAACGAATTATTTAAAGAATTTTTGAACAATAATTCTTTTGGCAGAAAATAATTCCTGTAAAATTTATAGCTTATCAAGTAAGGCTAAATTACTATTTTCAGTGACTAAATTTTAATTAGGTTCCTGGCTAAAAATGCATTTTTTAACATTTAAAATCACACTAAATTAAAAATATCGAAAATCTATTTTAAATGTTTAAAGATACTTAACTCATTATTGGATATAACGAACACATCCACCATGTAAAGATAACAAAAATCTAACTAATGGTGAACTATATTCAAAAGTGTTTGAACCTCGTTAAATAAACCGGAACACGTAAAATTGTATTCGAAAAACCTGAAACACTGCAATAACTGTTCTTTTCTCGGTTTTGATTCTTAATATAGAGGTAACTGGTCGAAAGCTTTAATCAAATATATTTTCTAAAATATATGTTTTTCCACTAAGCTGAAAGAAAAATGTTGTATATGATCGAAATCAGCCGTGCTATTTTAATTTACGGTAATCATTCTATAATCACCCGGAACAGTTTTTCTTTCTAGCCATATGCATAGGAGAAGCCCAAAATTTCTTTGAAGATTTAACAACACCATTTACAAAATGTTTAAATACTTCTTTGGCTATAGTAAGCTTATTTGATGCTAGAATTTAAGCCATTGTAAGAACTGATGGACTCTTCGTAAGTAAATAAAGCTTAATATCATGCTGTGTTTAGGAGATTTTTAGAACAGATAAATTTATCATGGAAAAATTCTCTGACAAAATCTAACGGAAAGGTGTAATTCCCGAGATTGTAGCTTAGCCAACAAATTTACCTGGCATACGAGTGCCATGGTTTGATTGATGAGTGCTATTCAATCAACTGAAGCCTCTTCCCCTAAGGGTAGGCAAATGGTATCAATAGTAACAAATTTCCGGCTAAACCAAAATAAACCTAATCGTGCCAACATAACTTTTTGTCTGTTTTTTTTTACCAAGCTTACTGCAAGTGACTATATAGATAGTGACCTACCACCTAAATTTTCTTTCTCATTTATAATTTTTTCAGCTTATCATTTGTACAGGGCAAATTACTAATATAGGTATTTATACCTAAAACATTTGGAACATAAATTGTATGTGATATTTATTTACAATATTAATCTTGGTACTTCTTTGATTTTGTCAGTAACTTTGGACAAAAATGAATTAAATTACTTTTACTAATTGATAATACTTGAAGTTCATTAACCGTCGTGTAAATAAAGTTTTTAAACATCATCAAATTTTTTTTTCGTGTTAAATATCTCGTTCTATGTCATAATTGAATGGTTAGTTCATATTTTACGAAATGCACCTGGTTATACCCAACAAATGCTGCTTTTACAGAAGACGCACTAAAAAGTTTAAATTACAATAAAATACATTTGACAACCCAAAACGAATATTAACCAATCAAACATCAGCATTCGTTTTGATAACCATTTGGAAAAATTGTGTTGAAGAAGTACAGCTTCTGCAAATAAACATTTTTGAAAATTAATCTGCACGTGAAAGTGATATAATACATTCATAATAACTTCAAAAAAAAAACATTATAATGTCTTTAAATGTTGTCAACTATTGCAAGATGTAAGAGAGAGGGGGGGTTGAGGATGTTGCACAAGAGATTAGAATCGACAAAAGTGTGGTTTCAAGATCTTGGAAACACTCTCAAATGACAGGAGTAGCTATAAGAAATTGGCAGAGAAAAACAACGGTAAATAATTACTGAAATATTATTCTTTAGGCAAACAGAGGACGGAACCACATACCTTACAATACTGCTCAGATGATGCGTATGGCAACCGGACTATAGGTATCACGGTTTAGTTTTGTCAGATATCTGCATAAAAGTGGGCTTTTTGCCCGTCGTCCTAACCGCTGCATACCATTAACAGAAAACCGTCAGTAACACTGTTTTGGGTGTGTCAAGAACACAATATCATCAATGGAATCGCATTCTGCATGCTGATTAGAGTCATTTCAGCCTGAGCAAGGGTTATCAACGCCGTTTGAGATGGAGGTAGGTAAGGACACTGTTTAAGCCGACTAACATTATGGATAAAGTCAATTAGATTTGTTTAGGAGTGCGTGTGTGTGGAGGTGTTATGTTCAATGCACGAATGGAGCATCATACTTCGACAGTGTGTTACTTAACGGAGATTGTTCAAGCTATGAAATTACCTTCCCACACAGGCATCTGATTAAAGTTGCTTTGATTTGAACTTTAATTTGTGGACGACAATACATGTCCTCTGTTTTTTAAGAGATTCTTGAAAGTGAGTATATATGTAAATAAGATAAGCCAGTGTGCTCTCTTGATGTAAATCCCATCCATATGTGGGATTCTTTAGAGGGATACCCGGTATCAGTATATTATATATATATATATATATATCATGAAAATTGTTTTGGTTTGTGATTTATATATCATACCACTTTAGTGTTTACAAAAATCGTTCATTAAAAAATCATATTTGAAAAATATTAATTTTCATAACCGTTTATCAAAAATGTTTTTAGTTAGATGGTTACAACCACCTAACTTTTTTTACAAAAATTAATTAATATAGTTTTAAAACTATTATTCGTGGAACTAATTATTTTGGACCAGAATAGAGAGAAAGCTGAGGATTAATTCTTAATTCTTAAAGTGATGCATAGGGAATTTTTAATGACTTGTGAATCCTTTATATATCGTTAATTCAGAAATGTCAAATTCAATCAATCTTTCAGTTATAAAATATTAACTTAGTATAATAATAATTTTACATAAAAATCTCTGTTTTGATATATGAATATGCTATTGAAATTGTTTTAAATTTGCTATGCACATGGAACTATACAAACAAATCTATTAAATTTGGCTGAAAATTCTCACAATTATTTAAATATTTTAAATAATCTTGATTAATTCTGATTTATGTTGGTTACTGTGAAACACACAGAAACAAAGTTTCTGTGAAGCTGCTTAAAAAATATCGAAATTTTTCCAAATCTATTTTACATTAAATTTTCAAAAAAATAATTTAAAAAATTAGCACATATCATTTTCCTTTGTATTCATTTTCAATATTTCCTGTAATTTTAATTTTTTGCCTCAAATTATTATTTTAAATTGATAACGGTAACCTAGTGGTCATGATCGCAGACAAGCGACTGGCGTTGATTTCGTCATGTCGTTGGTTCAATTCCAGATGTGACTAAAGGCCTACCATGTATCTATACTAGACCGAGGTTCAAAATTACACGGTTCTCCACCAATAGTCCTTGTGTAGTTTCTCAGGACGTCATTTATAATCAATCAAAATAAAATCAACTAAACAAAGATTATAATATAAAATAACTAAAATTTTTGAATAAATCCTTATTTAGAAAATAAATAAAAAAAGAAATTGACATTTTTAGAGCATTTCTTAGTATAGTTCTGTTCGTATAACATCGATTGTAAAAGCTGAAGCTGCTGATAAAATTAATCAAACGAAACGAATCGCATCATTCTTATACTTCAATTTTCATCTTTAAAATCTCACGAGTAAAAAAAAAAGAATCGAAGGTTTTTTTAGTTTTATTTTACTTTTTTCGCGAAGAAAAATATAAAGCAAAATGATGAAACAGTTAAGTTTAAAAAGAAAGACGGATATACACAAATAAAAAATAAAATCCAAGTAGCAAGACCGGAAATGGAAGATACTTCCGCCTTCCGAGATAAGATAACTTTTTCGTTTGCTTGAATAAGAAAGAATGGAAGTGAAACGAAGGATTTATTTTTTTCATATACATCCTCCGAATTTAAAAAGTTGAATTTCAGCTCCATTAGAAAATCCTGAGAAATTTTTCTTGAGATTCAGTTCAGAGAAAATAAATCAAATAATTTATTTCTTATGATTCGTAATTTACAAAATTTTGATAACTATCACGAAATAACTAGTTAATCACCTATTTCTGCTATTTGGCATAAAATAATTTGTAGTACAGTAACTACAGTATTACGGAAAAATATTTCCCCAAAGATAAAGAAAAAAAGCTTAAGTATGTGCAATTTATTTGAAAGGAATTGTTAGGAGTACCTCTATGTAATTAATTTCTTTACATTATTTTTTGTTAAAGCGTTTTCTGCTTTAAGGACATCTCTTGCAAATTATTATAACTTATTTCGTCAATCCTTACGATCTGCGCAGAATATATGTTTTCTCAATTTTTCTTCCTTCTATCTTTAAGATACTTTCTGATCATTATTTCTTTCGGAGAAAATAAATGTATGTAAGTTAATATAGGTAAACAGTTCACATTTTCAAAATCTATGGCATATTTCTGAATTTAACTTACCAAGTATTTGTGTACTGATCTGCTCTTCAAAATTAATTTTTAACTACTATAACAATAATTCTTTATAAAATCATTTTCAATTTAATAAGAATGTGTTCGGTGTACAGTTGTTCTACAACTATCTATTGTTCTGTGCTTTTATCTTAAATTTGTTATACAAATCATTCATGCAAATTTAATAAATATATTGCACTTAAACTAGAATGGAATTTTTTTATACTTTTAGTAATGTTATAAGCCCCTGTGAAAAATAATTGCTCATTGAATAAAGAATGCCACATTGGAAGCGCGAAAAACTATTTTTAGATCCAGTTCACTGTAGCATCTCTTTCTCGGATTGAGTAAAATAAAAATGGATAAAACTAATACTTAAGTCATGAACTACAAAATATATCAGAGTTACAATATATAAAATAGGTGAATTACAATTTCTGGGAAAGTGAAATGTTAAGGTTTGGATCATTTTTTGCATTAGTTTATTTTCAAGATATCGTGATCAGTAATATAGCTGTGTGTTCACCCATTTTGAATTCAGGAAGTCTTAGGAAGTATAAAGTTTTTTTTCATGTAAAAGTTATTTTAAAAACAATATCAAATGAATATAAACGCAAAAAAGCCTTATAAAATCGAAGGAAAATTCAATGCTATCGAACAAATTTTAAAAAGTGAGAAGACAACAGAAACTGCCAGAGAATTTTATCTATTTACGTGGATGACAAAAATGAGTAAAATATTATATAGTTTATAAAGTTGATGACAAAGGAATGGCTTTTATAAAGGTTAGGGCAGCAAAAAAAAAAAAAAAAAAAACAATGATGTTGACAAATATCTGTTTGAAATTTTTTTTATTTTATCTCAGTTTATATTATAACTATAACTCCATTTCACTCGTGATTTAGTGACCATGGACACCGATCGATGAGTATTAAAAGGGGCAGACTCAGTCACACGAGTCTAACTTTAATTCTACTGTCCTTATGGACATTACTACTCTTGATTCAAACAACTAAACATCCAATTATGCAAAGTGAAGTTCATATATAGGTATACTGAGAAAGAGAAGGAACAGAGACGGATAGATAAGGAATGATAACAAAAATGATGTCTCGGTAATAGTGATGATGCGCGGAGTAAAGTATCGGCAATAGAAGAGTGATGTGCAGAGAAGCCATTGAGCAGAAAAAGCTAATTTCGTGAGATTAGGACTCAAAGTTGTCGGAACAACTGAATATTTGATGAAGGTACTGGCATCGTGTTCCGGTAAGCATACTATTTGATAAATTATAGAAGTTGTTACAACTTATGGATTGGAATATCCCTCTTACTATTGGAACAGAAAAATTCATTTTTGAATATAATTGACTATTTTAAATATTTTGTTTCTTATTCAGCTTAAATTGAACCTCGATTCTTATAATTTCAAAAAAATTTGAAATGATAGACAATACGGTTAGTAGGAAACTGTCACTGAACTATCTCTCTCTCTCTCTCTCTGTTTCTCTCTCTCTCTCTGTATATATATATATATATATATATATATATATATATTACATTTACACACAGAGAGAGAACAGACTCTATTACATTTCCTCAGTTCATTTACTTTTGCATAACTGTAAGAGTAACAGCTAGAAATGTCAAAATTAGAGTTCTGATTTCTTACACTACACTAAATACATGAATCTGTTTGGTAAAGATTTTTTGCTTCAGCTCTGAATTATTTCAAATAGAAATATTGTATAAGTAAATGCGCATGTACATTGTATGAGTTAGTAATTTAAAATGGTTAATATCAAAGATAAGAATATTAATAAAAAATTAATATACAATTCCAGAGTTCTTATTAGATTTAGTATTTCATATTAAGTTTACAAATGTACTAGAACATATTTCTGGTTCAGTAAGCTATAAATAAGGCAATTACTCTTCTTGAGAATTTAGAAACTTTAGATACCGAATTTAATTGAGTGTGTGTGTGTGTGTGTGTGTGTGTGTGTGTGTGTGTGTTGTCCTTGTTATGCATAAAATCTCAATCCATGATTTAATTTTTTTTCCTTCCATACAAATCTTGTAAGTTTTAAAAAAACAAAATTATTGATTACAAAAAAATTTCTGGAAACTGAATAATGACAAAAATCAAATGAATACTAAATTTTTCCTAAAAATTACTTATTTTCTTCTTACACAAAATGATTCAATTATTATAAACATATGATTATATTACTAAAGAGTTGCCTCCATTTATTAAATTCGACACAAACTAGATGTTAGATGTTAATTAGTTTTGGTTTTTAAGTTTACAAGGATTTTTTTTCTTCCATCATTAGGATTAATATGCATTATGCATACTAAAAGCCTGGTTTTTTTTTATTCTTTGGAATAAAAGGATTTACCCCACGTCAACTTTTTCCCCATTATGCAATGATGGAATTTTAGTTTAAAACTATTCAGTATAAATTCAATTATTTTGATGAATATTTCTACATCGTAAAGATAATAAATAATACATTTTTTTTTTACAAAATGTAGCAACATTTTTGTATTTATTGATCTTTTAATTTTTCTTGTCAAATGAACTGAATGATCCAATTTTTGAGCACCATTATTTAAAATATTGATCCTGGAGCTCTAGAAGAATATTTTTTGCTGCAGTTCAAAAGCATTTGCGATGAAATATTAATAAATTAATTCGAAGAACTACATTTACAAAATTATTATGTTGTACCCTTAAACTATCGGTTCTTTATATCCATGAATTGCATACATATAAGATGTTTAAAGCTTTTATTTATACTTAAGGAATTCATTTCAATAAAATTTTCACAAGATTCTGATAATTTCAAAACACTTCATATTGTTACTCTGATTTTGATATTATTAAAATAATAATTGCTTATTACTTATAATTTGCTTATTAAAATCGACTATAATGTGCAGAAATGAATAATATCAAAGTGTTAGCTTAATATTTTTATTCAATGAAATTATTCTAAATAATATTTTTTTCTAGAAGAATTTTAAATTTAAATATATTTAAATATATTAATTTAAAAACAAAAATTCGACTTTATTACTGGAAAATGTAGATTCTCTGATTTCCCTTTAAAGTTTCTTTTCTTATGAATATTTTGTTGGTTTGAAAATATTTAATATATTTTAAAATTGGATTATAAATTATAAACTTCACAATAATTTCACGTACAAAAATTTGTTTGCAATTATCGTCATTTTTAAAAATGAATAAAAACATAAGAATAAGTTTAAATTGAAGTGTCACACATACATTAAGAAATTACAGCATAAAATTAAATTATAGATTTAGGTATCATATTCATATATTAATGAAATATTATAATAAATGAACAAATTTTGAGCAAAAATAGATTTAACTTCTTATTAAATTACTAACTGATGTTTCTTATTCTTATTTTTCTTTAAAATCAACAAAAAAAAATCAGAATATACTAGCAATATACTAACAAAAGAAAAGTGACTGTTCGTTTATATTTTGAAAGTTACAACAAATATTTTCTTCACTTCACTCTTTGCCAACTCTCATGTGAGGTTTGAGTTCTTAAATTAAATGTTTATAGAGAGAGAGAGAGAAAGTATGGAAAGGGAGGTTACACTCTGATGACATATTCGTCACTTGGTCACAGTTCAAAATAATTATTTTCGTCAAAAATAGCCCTCTTCCCTCACCGAGCAAACCTTTCCTTCTTCCAAAGATTCCAATTTTCGTTTATGAAAGATCAATAACCCAGAAATCCATGTGTCTTTAATAGTGATGACCATCAAGACGCTAGTAAATGTTTGAATGACTATAAACGAATCGCATACTGAACCTCTGGGATGAACAGATGTTGCTTGTGAACACCTTTTCCTATCTCACTGGAACAGCTAGAGAAGATTGCTAATAATATGAATAATTTCAGGAATTGATGAAACGTTCGTGTTATAGAGGAGGTATCCAATATGTACCTCTTTTGTCCCGAAAAATGTCATGGTAGCTCTGGCTCTGATCGCACATACTAAAAAAAAATACAATGCATTCCGCATTACCAAGTTCAATTCGGATGATTGTATACAAGTCTTGTTCGAAAAAAACGCCATTATACAACAAAAAACATAACTGTGGAGACTAACGAGGATGCGCCTTTCGCGATCGCTGTTGAAACCCGTTTCACGCATGGCGATTTTGTACAGAGAGATGGCGGATATTTGCAGAAGAAATACCAAAAAGTTTGTTCAATGCTCGACAAGATATGGGCAATAAATTATATCAAAGTTATATCGTAGGAAAACAATTTCGATCAGATCTGTAAGTCTTTCGTGATAAGCCAACTGCCCTGTCATACGAGATTTGCTAAGGCGAGTAACCGAATAGATGGAAAAAAATTATCGTCCAGGTTTTTTATTGGCAGCATTTTCCGGTATGTATCATAATACAGACTATTAAAGACGGAAATCTCCTCCTCAATTTCGAGCACACCAACTTCTCCAAATAAAGTTTTCTTACGTATCATTTTCAAAACACGAATTTACTACTAGAATGGTTAGCTGCTACACAAAACGAAAACAAGTGGGTCATTGTTTATACACATTATCTGTCGAGATTCTCAGTTACAAAAGCATCACCATCTGCTGAGGTCATTGAAGTTCCTTATTTCTTAGTTCAAGAAATCACATTGAATCATGGTGTTCCCAGAGGAATGGTAAGTGATCGAGAACATTTATTTTATCAAATATTGTGAAAGATATTAATCATTTCTGCAAAACACTTCACACATTCTGATGACTGCCAATCACCAACAGGCCAATGCCTTAAGTTAACTGTTTATCAGAACATTAGGGGACATTATGTACGTAAACGTAGATAAAATTATTCCGACAATATTCTACCCTGTGTGATCTCGCAATGTAATTACGCAATACAAGATACGACGGAATTTAGGCCATTCTTTCTTATTTATTGAAGAGATACCCTACTCCTCACAACATAATTAAGTTGAGGAATACAGAAAAACATGTCAATTACGCACATCTTATCACCGACACTGAAGAAGCTAGAAAACTGGGAACATTCCCCATTTTCGAAGCTCAAGCAGATGATAAACGTCTCTATCATCATATGCATTGGCCAATCCTAAAAAATAGGAGCAGTGTTTTGTGTATTTACACCAGCAAACTCCAAGAAGTTCATAAGGCGGTATTTTGGATCGTTATTGAATTACACATTGATTACTTAACGTAATGTATGAAACAGAAAACATGGAACAAAATCTGGATCTAGATCTAAATGATAAAATGGGTGAAGAGAGAATGTCTAAGATTTCAAAAACGCTTGTTACAAAGAGCCAGACCATTGCGACGTTGCTTCTTACCAAAAATGGGACGGTAGTAAGAATCATTTAATCACAAATGTGTAATAGCCAGCTTTAGTTCTTGAGCCATAAATCTAAATTCATCCACTCACTTTCTCCGCTTTCGCCACACAAGCGCTGTATCCAACTTAAGTTTGATATGCAGGTTGCATTCAGATGTACTTCGGTTACCATGGATGACATTTGAAATCTACCTGTGAGTGAACAATTATTTTCAAAAACTTATGCAAAACAAATGAGCGAAACCAAATTCCACCATGTAGTTTTTTCCTATACATACCTCACTAAGCAGTATAGAGCAGTTTTGTGTTTTTTTTATTTTCCTATTCTTTCTACTTGCATCTTAATATTATTATTTATAATTTATTTTGTTAACTTATTTTAAAAGCATTATTTTATTATTTCTATCAAACTGATAGCTTTAAATTAGTTTGCTGGATGAAAATCTTGGTTTCAGAATATTACTTACTCTTTATTTGATTTACCCGTACGTACTATATGACAATGTGAGAATATTAAAAACAAAATCACTAGAAAATTGAATAGTTTAAGAAAATATTGCTCGTAAAAGTCAATACTTCTCAATGAAACAAGAGCACTACATACATATTCCCCCATATATATATATATATATATATATATATATATATATATATATTCACTGATGTTCAAAATTAAAATAATTTTTCGATTTGGTCGATTATCTCTAAAACTACTGGATAGATTTTAATGAAATTTGGTTTGTACATAGGGTTGGTATAATACAAAATAATAACCATTCAACAGTTATAATACACACGCATTATCGTGCGTAACACTCATTGGATTCTCAAGGTATGGAAAAGCAGTTACAAAATAAAAAAAAATGGGCTTATAAGGAGTATGGTCTCCTCCTACAAATATATAGGCCTCGCATCGTGATTTTATCCTGGAAATAAGGGAGTTTATAAGTTATTCTGGAAGTTGGTACCCTCTTTCAGCATCACAGTTTTCAGGTCTTGGATGGTTCTCAGAAGGGTCTTGCGAATTACAATTGCCCTCCCCAGAGTGTCTCAGGCATGCTCTAGAGGATTGTAGTCTGGAGATCTGGCTGGCCATTCCAGAAATTCGTCGACCAACTCAGCACTATGTGACCTCACTTGTCATCCATTAAAATGAAATCTTGACCAATTGGACCCTTGAAAAGGTAGATATTAAGCTTCAAGTCCCATTCTTATACCTCTAAAGAGTCACCATACATCTTTCAAAGACATGGAGGTATGTGAGACCATTCAAAATTATGCCTACCTAGACCATCAAGCCTCCGCTGCGGTAATGCTCTATTTCTTGGACATTGGAGGGAAGGTAGTGGATCGCTGGGTCTCTCAATATGAAATTACGGTAAAAATGACTAGTTAGGCTGTACCGGGACTCATCACTAAAGAGGACGGTTATTCATTGATTCATGTTCCAATCTGTATGATCTCTGCTTCATTTTAAGTGGACTTTCCTGTTAGAAGAAACTAAGCGAGACGCAAAAAAAGGCATGTTTGTAAAAAGCCCTCTCTCATGAAGTCTTCTGGAAACAGTTATCCTTAAAACTCGGGATACTGTGGCAGCAAACAAAAAAAAATATGAGAAACTGTTGCTTCCCTGTTACGCCTATTGGACAAATGTAAATCTTCTCTAGTAGTAAGGCTCCTAGACGACCTTGCCCAGGTTTTTGCTTGAAATATCAGACATCCTTAAACCATTTCCCTAAGTTGTACAGGTCTCTAAGCGTTATATCGAATTCTCTGTGAATCTGAATTTGAGACGAGCTTGCTTCTAGCCAATCACAATTTGCCACCTCATTCCATCATCAAAAAGTTCATAGTTACTCAGTTTTACTGTTTTAATATTAATTGAAGTGATTGCTGCAAAAAGACACCAAGAAATTAGGCGAAATGCTCTAGAGAACGAAATGCAGAATTTGGCACTCCTGCTTATAAATCCTCGTATTCGACGGGCAAGATTAGCATCTTTCTTTCGAAACAGTATTTTTATATTTCGTTCAATTATTTTTATGAAATTCGACAAAATATATGAATTCTCATAATTTTGAAACCCAGTGTATATAATCTTAGCGTGTGTTTCACAGCTAGCTCACAAATTATATATACAAACAGATGCAATCCTTAAAAGAAATACTCTTTTACTTTACATTTTTAATAAAGTTCACTGCTTCGAATAACGCAAAATCATTAACGAGAAAGAAAAATGACTCAGATAGAAAGGCAAATCCTACTAACGTTTGCAAAATAAAGATGAAAGCTGTAGTTGCTACGCATGGAAGTGTTTCATAGATTTATTCGAAGGGAGTGTTTAAATAGATTTTTGTGATAAAGTAAAAGGAAGTTAAAGTAAAGAAAAAATTGGACATCATATATTTATATATATATATATATATATATTGCAGTTTCAGAAAAAGTACTTAAACAAAAGTCTTAAGAAACAAAATTGTCTTTTTCCTTCTGAGCTAATTTTCAAGAAAAAACGCTTATATATTTCTTATGAGGCTGCAACTCAACTTCTTAATTTCTGGATAGGGTAAAAATACATACATCTCTTCATTTCAATTCTTTCTTATTTGAGCAAATAAAAAAGTTAAGCTATTACGGAATATGGTAATATTTTTTTCTTTCCTTTCATGTTACTCAAATTTTTAATTTTTACATTTGTATATAAGAATCATCTTTAAATCATTTGGTTTCCTTTTTTTTCGTGATAGTATAATAAAATTGAAAATACTTGGTTTTTATGTTTATTCTTCTTGGGAAATTTTCAAGATAAGAATTGAACCGAATGAACGATGTGATTTATATCGGTATAAGACTTTTATCAGTTATTTACACTTTTATGATTGATGTAATATGAATAAAACTGTACTTCGAAATCTTCTGATAAATGTGAAGTTATTTTTCATTTATGATATGAATAAAAGATTAAAATTTATTTTACTTAACATTTAGTTCATATAGTTATAGGGAATATTATCCAAAGAAAGAAATTTTTATCGAAGAGTATATAAAGCAGTTTGTAAATTTTCTAGAAATAGTTATAGACAAAAATAAAAATTAAATAAAATAACATTTATAAATTAGAAAGTCTGTCATTTATTGTAATATATATATATATATATATATATATATATATATATATATATATATATATATACATACATATAGCATCAATAAGCATCATAAATATTTTATGCGGATAGCTTTTCTATAAGTATAAAACCCAAAACAAATTTGTAAAATTTTATCAGTGTCAACAAAAGTAAAAATTTCATCTTAAAATATCGTTAAATTATATATTTCATTATAAGTATTTAAGCTAAAAGATATTTATTAATCTATGAGCATAGGGATCACTTCCATTTAATTCAAAGTAAATATGAATAGTCTCAAAAATTTTTAATAATAGCAGTTAGTTATAGTATTTAGTAATAATATTTCATATTAATACCATCGTTATTGAAGAGATTTAATTTTGAATATAGTACTTTAATTTTTCTAAGGCAATTTAACTCGCAAATTGATAAAAAATACATTTGTCCTATATATTTTTAAAAACATTATTCTACAGAAAATTACTACTAATGAACAAAAAAATAATTATGAGGTTCTTTAACTGTTTAAATTTTTATCCTTCTTTTGAAATTTTCATAGTATTATTTTTTATTTTATGTAGTCTTACATAACATTTTTATAAATAAAATAAAATATCCTGATTAAAGGAATTTTTGTCATCAGTGCTTAATATTAAATCTATCATGGAATATTAATTAAACTTATTAATATTAATTGTATGTGAAAATGAATTATGTTTTAAGAAGATACATGTTCGAAGCCCATTATATCCAAGGCGTTTTCCTCTCAGAACATTACTACGTAAACTATTTAAAATGTTTTCTTTTGAAAGAAACCAATAGCTAGTTAAGACAAATCTATGATTGTACTGTTTAAAATCTTTAATTGGGCGAGTTAAGTTATATTCGTTAATGGAATTAAATACTTTAAGTATACCAAATTAATTAATTATTGTTTATTATTTTACTTTAAGAACTTCTACAACAAATCAGTCCAGGGATTGAAAAATTCTGAATAATTCGTTGTATCTTATGCAATTAAATAAAAATTACTGTCTCATTTAATATCAGAGCTCCTCACGAATAGATTTACGTTTCTCAGAGGGGGTGAAAGTTAATTGATACACTTGATAAAACTGGTTGAACATTAAATAAAAATTAGAACGCACAATTTGCTAAAGCTCAAGATATAACTCAATGAAGTACTTGCTTTTATTTTAGGTACATTTATAGATGAGTACACAGATATAAAACATATATAGAATAGAATCACTTTAAGTAGGCCTTGGATGTAAACTTAATCTATGCTTGTATCATTTTACCTTTGTATTTTGTAATACTAAATTTAAATTACGTATATTTATTCATTACGCAAATTTCACATTCAATTTCTTTGTTATTCCTAATAAACATCTCTATATACATTAATACCACAATAATATAATATTGAACAAATAACACTATAATGGCTAAAACATTCCAGTTTCAATTTTATTTCTCATTCTAATTATTTAATCTGCTCAAGAGTTTCAAAAATATTCATAAAAACATATTGGAGAGGGTTTTAATAATTGAATATACATTATATAAATTATAAAAGTCATTACGATTATATTGTTTATAGAGAGAACTGTATATAACCTTTTTATATTAAATATTAAGAATTTTAACGCAATTCATGTCATAGAGCTTTTCGACGCAATTTCCTTGTGAAACGAATTTTGTGTCAAGAAGTTTTGAATTAAAAATATTTCTTTAAGAACTAAAATACCGAATTAAATACTTATCGGTTTAAGGTAACAAAAAGTTCTTCAAATATAAAAATAAAGATATTCTGAAAGGTTTATCTCTACGAAATTAACAAATTTTGAGGCAATATATACTACTTTAAACATTCACAATTGTATTGGATCTAATCAGTCAATAAATGTAAAAACAATTCCAAAGAGAATTTATATTTTAATTAAATGCAGATTGGAATTATAATATTTAAAATGCTGATTTTTTGAAATTTCTTCAATTAATTGTGTTTCTATAAAATATTCATTGAAAAAGTAGCTAAAAGAATAACATATACAGTATAGAAAACATATAAAACAAATTATAATATATATATATATATATATATATATATATAGATATATAGATATATATATATAAAATATATATATATATAATATATATATATATATATATATATATATATATATATATACACTAAATATATAATATACATTTATATATATATATGTGTGTGTGTGTCTGTGTGTGAGAGGGAGAGAATTGAAATAAACTTTGATTGAGATATTATACACGACGTTACTTCTGCTTCACACGAGATTACAACCTGGCGAGGTAGAGGAAAGTGAGCCAGCTAGAAGAGAAGAATGACGATATAAAAAATTGCAGACGATGTAAAATTGTATTAATTGTTTTGTTTCGGTGGGAATATTTAATGTGTTTGTTAATGTGTTTAAATGTTAATGTTAAGATTTTTAATTAAATATTAAAATGTCTAAACTCTTTATGCTTTTGGACATTCTAAACGCGAATATATATTATTACTATAAAACATCAGAATTAGCATACGGATTCATGTTGTGAAAAAGAAGAATCGATATTACAAATCAAATTGGGATCTATTTTAATTTAATAGTGTATGTATTATTAGATTAATGTGTGCTCTACAAGAATTTAATTGCAGTCCTTCAAGTGAGTCAGATTTGTTCTTATTTGTAAATTTAAAAATGAAAATTTATGGAATTGATGAGATGAGCAATACACTGAAGAATCTGAAGAAAGAAAAAAATTAAAATTTTACTTAAGTTTATTTTTCGTACAGATGGCGATGCAAAAAATAAGGAAACAATTCAAAACTTCATTGTTTTTGAATTTAAAATCTAAATCAAAAGAAATTATCGAAGCGGAATTCTAAGCTACTTTTGAAGAACTTCGTAATAATCTACGAAAAGATGCTAGAAAAACAAATATTGAATGTTCAAGAGCAGAAGAAGACACAACATACAAAGGCCAACGTCGGATTGCTATAAATTAGGTGATTTAGATGCTGTAAAACGTAATCAATTCAGTCCACATCTTAAACTTAAATCCAAATATTTAGGGTCATACAAAATTATTAAAATTACAGGTAATGACTCCTATGAAATTTCAAAAGAAGGAGATATACAAATAGATAAGTTTAGGTTTACTGATAAATGTGTTGTTGAAAACGGTGCTACGCCGCATGATGCTAAAATGGAACTTGATGTTATTTCGCAGGGTGAAATTATAATAAATGAAAATGGATGAATTGAATTGAATTTTGATGAATTGAAGAAAATATAGGCATAATATTTTAAAATCCAATAAAACGAATTACGTCAGTCTTTTCTAAATTACAGATAGAAAAAGTTAAATGAACTAATATGGAATTAAATATTTTAACTAAAAATATTGAAGCAATACATCAACAACCTCAACGTTTACCTTTTTCATAAAATAAGATTTTTGATGCTCAAATAGCTGAATGGTTAGAATAAGGTATTATATAACCTTACTCTTCTGAATATTCTAGTCCAGTTGTTATTATTAGAAGAAAAAAGATGGAACTCCAAGAATATGTATAGATTATAGAAAGCTAAATAAAAACTATTAAAGATATTTTGAAAATTTCCAATTGTGAAGAATATTACGAACGTAATGGAATTCTCTATAAGTTTGTTGATGATAAAGAAGTAATAGTTTTACCTGAAAGTATACAAGACGAAATAATAAGAGTGCTCTTAAAAAACGACATATGGGAGTTAAGTATACAGAGAAGATCGTTACTTTATTCCTCTAATGGGAATTAAGACGGTGAAATCACCTTTTCAACGACGGCTAAAGATGGAGAACTGAAACATACTCTGATTGGTATATATATATATATATATATATATATATATATATATTTGTGTGTGCGTGAGAGAGAGAGAGAAGGAGTGCGAGCGTGGTTGCGTGTGTGTGTAGAACTGAAATAAACTGTGGTAATGATGCTATACAGGGCACGTGTGAATGTTCTGTTAATTGTGTTTTTTATGTTAATGTTAAATGTTTTAAATGTCTCAGCATTTTGTGCTCTTAGCATTCTCAACAGGATAACATATGATTCATATATATATATATATATATATATATATATATATATATTACTCAGGAACGGTATTAGATACAGACAGGATTGTCGCCTATCGAAAGTGTGGATTATAGTACTCTGATATAGCTAGCCGCACTTTTTGAAATACATCACTGTCAAGCGCGTACCAATGGGTCAATGGGTTAATGGGGGGCACATTAAATGCATGCAGGATATACACAACTTCCCATTGTCTAATGACTGAGATAAATGAGAACATAGATATTGTGAGGTCAATATTTCTAAACCGTACAACTACATCACTGACCATTAGTCAGGAAAGGAGCATGTTTGCAGTACTCCCAGTGTACGCTCGTACTGTGAGACGATGTTTGAAGCTGTATGCACCCATTACTTTGGATTCCCTTGACAATGTATCACAGAGAGAAACGATGACTCTGGTGCTCCGTACGACAAAGCTGGACACAAAATTGGCATAGTATCGTCTTTTCACTCGCGTCTCGGTTTGATGGCCACTTCGTTCAGTTACGTATTGCTGTCGAAATGTTTTTATTTGTAGAAGTAATGCAGCACCAACAGAGGAAAGGATCCTTGCAAACAAATTATGCAGTTTAGATATTAATAATTCTAATATATTGGTAATTATTCAAAGTAAAAATAATTTTCTGCAGGTATATATTTTTAAGTCTAAATATTCATAATTCACATGTATTCTTTGAGAGAAATAGTATATAACTAAAGGTATTTCAAGAATATTATTTATACACTTAGCTGACCATTAATACAACAACTGAAGGAAAGCAAAGAAGATATTTTGTGTATGTAAACAGTAAAGTATGAATCACAAAATGATTAACATTGTAAGCAGCTTCTGAGGTTTACCGGGGACAAAGATTAGTGAGACTCGCCTGATCCAATGTCAACGCCGATACAGCAGGCAACAGGAGATCAACGGAGGGACGGGCAAAGGCAAGGACGGCTCTTTCTGTTGGTTCAATATGCTACAGTTCTTAGTGTATTAGTTGGAGGAGGGTGCACAATCCATCAGTCATGAGCAGTCAGTTGTTTCGATGAATGTAACGATCGATCATTCGTAGCGTGCGCACAGTTCAATGCCCTGTAGATCAGAAGATCAAGAACACGTATTCGTGCAATTTGGTCTTGTAGTGTATCTGCCGGAGCGTTTGGACGAGATCCTAGAAACATGACCATGACCCTGGATGCTTGGTCAATTTATCAGTGGCGTTCAAATTACCAATCGATCTGATTAGAGATGGGCGTTTCGTTACGCAATTGGGCCCTAACAATCAGCACCGCAGCCGGCCTCCTGGCGATATCAATGCAGCAGTGCGAAGGGTGCCTCGTGGAGCCTCCAGAAATGTAGTTCATTAGAATCCTGCATGCAGAACC
>BMAW01003264.1:49072-74465 GCA_019974015.1 Nephila pilipes
CTCAAAAGGGCAAAAATTAATTATTAAAAGGTCTAGCAAACATATAGAATTTATATTCTTCAAAACTTTTCTAGAGTCGAGCATTTACAAGAAAACAGTTTCCTTTAGATTAATTTTATAAGTCAATCACAGATTTTGATTTAAACCGAAGTTTTCATAGTGGTGTTTGCAATTATAAGAAACTACTTAATTTGTGCAGATTTGTATTTGAGAGTTGGACAAGTTAGTGTAACTATTTATTCCTAAAGATATTAATTAGAGAAACTTATGCACCATTATAGATACCTTGATTGTAAAATGAAAAATTAAGAGCAAAGATTGACATGTTAGGTAAAATGTATGATATTTGATTTAAGTCGTTTCTTTGAAAAATGCTTAAGGTAATGACATTTAATTTATAAATATTATAACATAACTACATTCAAGACACATATGACTAGCAGAAAATGAAAATTAAAATATTAAGTTAATTTACCTTTAAACCAGAACACCGTTTCAATGAACAACGAGCTTAGTAAATAGTAGCACTATTTCAATTGAAGAAAGATTAATCTTTCACTCCACCTTTTGAGAGAAATAGGTGAAAAATATTAAATTGAAACATGGACCTTTAGCAGAGAAACCCGCATAGGGTTTTGGCGATGAGCTGTTCATTTCCCCTTTTTATCGCTCATTGTGGCTGCACAGCGTTCCCATAGAAAGTACAGAGCAAGAAATTACTGAGGCTCAGCAGTGACGGGGATGTTCGTTCGGCTTTAGAAGTCCCTACATACAAAGAGTCTCCTTTCTTAGGGAAACATATTTTCTTGATGAACTCAATGCTAATTTCTGAGTTCAGTAAAATTTGAGAAATTTATTTATTTGTTTTTAAAGAAATTATTTCCGCTAATAATTTGCTGACTTTTCACCTAGATTTCCTTTCAATATAATATAGAGCATTGAGAGAGAATAAAGGCGAACTCAATTGATGATAATGCAAAAGACATTGCATAAAAATGAAACGCTCTTAGAGCAATACGTAACACCAATCAGAAGCTAGCCACCAAAACATTGTTTTAGGATTCATTATTTCAGAAGAGAATATTTAAATTTAAGTATCTTTCATTTAAGCTTTTAATGCATTTTATTGTATAAATCTTTGCTTTAAAATACATATACTTTTATTATTACATAATAAGCGCAGTTGATCTTAAATGAGATATTTAAAATATAGTTTATATATATATATATATACTCTACTCACTTTAAAATAGTTTACTCTTTGGATGGACTTTGACTATTAAGGTAACTAATTTTCAGATTTGCAGGTAACTAAGTTTCCTTTCCAGTAGGGTAAAGCAACTTTGATAGAATTTTTCCCCATTTTCTTTAGAATTATCTACCAACAAACTGTTTATTTGAGTACTTCTTATGATGACTTCATTATCCTCATCCATAATAATTTAGAAATTTAGGAATAAAATATGTGGTTAGCAGTTTCTTTAAGATATACTTTTATTTGATTCCGTGAATATTTCACCTTTTAGTTGATTAATTAAATGCTTCATATACAGTTTGAAATATCATATATCTATGTGTTGTAATCATCTTCATAATCGTTAAGCTTAAGATATCTGCCTTTTTAATTTTTTTTTTGTTTGTGTTGTGGAATTGAATAAAAATAATTAAGATACAGATGAAATTATCTATTCATACAATGAATTGTCTTCACAATACTAACATAATTCTGGTTTTATTTCCACTTCCATTTATTTAATATGGTAAGAAAGTTTAATATTATTGATTGTAACTTGAAGAAAATGTACAATTCACAAGCACCCGAGAAAAATGTTTTCAACTCTTATTGATTCATTACTATTACCAAGTAAATACTCTCTAAGATAAATATACAGAATCCTGGAAAACATACAGATGGAAAATGAATACAGAAGATTGAATAATATTTACTTTTTAATAATGCATTTTATATACATTCTGGTAAACTCTTAGCGACAGTACAAAATCATACAATGTAAATTCATGGATACAATAATATTCTTAATAAGTAACATGTGATAATGTTTCTTAAGATAATCATTGTGATCTGAAAAAAAGGTTTTAAAAAATCCTTATTGATGTGTTTCATAATTTTGGGTATAAGATAAGCGAAAATATCGATACATAAATTACTCTGATCATTTATTCATAAAAAATAGTAATAGGAAAATATATATATTTGTTATTTTCCTATTCTCTTATACAGAAACAACAGTGAATTAATTTATTAAAAGTCTCATAAAAAGTGGCTTTATCTGAAATACATAAAAACTCAGAATGACTTAGACGATAAACTCAAAATAAATTCTATTAATAATAGTATTTTTCTGGCAAAACAAGTCAAAGAATGAGAAGTTTAGGTTCAAAAAGTTGCTAATCCTGGTATATTTTAAAGTGATAATTCGATGAAAGTAACCTAAATTATACTCAAAATTTAAAATCATTTTCATTTCTTAAAAAAATACAATTCTGTGAAAAACTTCCCTTAAAAAATTCTTGATTTCTCCAAATAGAATAACAAAATGCAAGGTGGGCTCAAAAAGTTTTTATCCTTATTTGTCCCACATAAAAAATAAAGCATATTATGTGTTCTTCACTGTTGATGAGTAAGAGATATTTATGAGAGACCATCAGTCTGCTGCTTTCCAACTCTGAGTGAAGAAATGTAACTAGTTACTTTAGTATTTTAAATTTTTGTTAGATGACAGAAGGACTTGAGCAGAGATATTGCATTTGGATTGGATTAGATTTGTTTAATAAACGCTCTCTATCCGCAGAACGAAGACTATTGGCGACGAACCTTGTAATTTTGATGCAATATCAAATAATGAGGATGGCATCTTACTTGGTACCCCATCTTGACTTCCACACTACGTTAACGCAAGTATTTTGGACCTCAACAGATTTAACGGGCAACAGCTCTGACTACACGACCGTTCTTCAGTCGTATCTAGGTAAATTAATTTCACAACCATTGCAGGAAACATCGAAAACTGAAGTGAAGAAAAATAACAAGCATGAAAACCAATTCTTAGTTGAAATCGTACATTTTAACATTTCCAATCGGAGTGGAACACAGAGTAAAATTTAATTTTGCATGTTAAATGAATTCAAACTTGATTGTTTAATTTCTTACAACAATTTAAACTCAAATTCAAAGTAATGACTAGCATTACAGTTTGAAGTTTATACACCTAGAAATGCTAATTCTTGTTTGATTATTCAAAATTCTTTTGTGTCTTAATATTTAAGATTTATTTTTCTATAGTTCTTATTACGAAAGAATGATTGGTAGAATATGAAGAAAAAGTAGATAATGTATGGAAAAAGGCTCATCTAAAAAATATAAATAGTTAACAATTTTCTTATGCTTCCAAGGAATCTTGTAATACTTATTTGCTTGTTTATTGCATTTAAAGCTCAATAAGCTATACATTTAATTTAATCGCAACAGAAGTAATAACGATGAATTTTCTGCAAATGTACATTAAAACGTGCTAAATGTGTTTCATGAAAAATGACGAGAAATGTTAATCACTTTAAGAGGTAAGATGTTTAATGCAGATTGATTAAACGTGTAATGTAGAATAACTTCAAACTTGAACAAATTTCTCAACGAGTTTCAACTAAATTGTTGTAATTCAAAGAATTTAATTAAAGCTTTCAAATTTGAGAAAGAAAAAAAGTACAATTAATTTTAAACAGTATTATTAGTAACAACTCTTTTTTGAGTCAGGAAATAAAATAAGTAAATTCATATTTGAATAAAAGTCTTCTCTTATGTTGCATTTCAGCATAGATATTTTTCACGAATAAATTCCAATGAGTTAAAATCAGTTTTCTTTCCAAATTTTTAAGAACATTAGCCTTATAAAATTCTAAAAATATCAGAATTCTACGGAAAATTAAATATACTTGACATAAATTTCTTTTCTTTATTCACTTCTTATAAATCAAAACAAATTTAAAGAGACAGAATTTTCATATATTGAAGTTTCAAAAAAAAAAAAACTCATATGAAGAAATAAAATCTAGAACTGGAAAAACCAACAATCTTTCAGAACAATGTATACATTCTGGGAAGTCTCAAATGTAAGCATTAAGTACAAATTACATGTATTCAGTGCCCCAGTAGTAGCGTTCTTTCTTTACAGAGTTGGTAGTTGTATAATGCACTGCTATCGTGGCGCATCTTTGGTTCCTCTACTAGTTCTTAATCTTTTTAGTTGGGCAATAAATTTTTTGATCGTTCGCGCTTACTTAAGGATCGCATTCTTAGTTGGTATTTTTTGCGAAATAATATATATATATATATATATATATATATATGTGTGTGTGTGTGTGTGTGTGCAGAGTTTCATCAAAAGGATAATTTTCTTATTACTTTTTTGGGGGAAAAAATTGAATTTACAAAAACATTAGTTTATATCGCATCACATGTGCCTCACACATTTACATTTAAATACATGATTCGCAAATATTCATTTTACTATATTTATTAAAGAAGCCAGCATTATTTCTTAATGAATGTTTAATGCATTAAAGATACTCGAAATATTCCAATTAAAATAAGGCAAGGATATTTGAACTAAAATGTATAAATTTTCAGCACGATGAACAAAATATTTTAATATTTTAAAAACTAAAGCACATCATTTATTTTTGCAATACATTTTTTTTATTTCTTTATAACTTACTCACAAAGTTGATATTAATGATGATAAAATGTGTAGAAATGCAGAAATTCATATGAAACATCAAAAGCTTTTGATAGAACAACTAATTTTGATTATAAATAATAGAGCAAATTTTGAATGGTAATATAATACACTTAATTTTACAACAGAAACAAAAGTATCGGTTATTTTTCCATAACATTTCGATACATTTTGGTTAAAAAGTCAAGTAATTCAGAAGTACTCGCTCAAAAAATATGTCATCTTTTCTGCAATAAATCAATATTTCATAAAATGTATTTAATGTATTCTTCTTCAGAAAAATGGCTAAAAATATTACTTTCTTTCATGTCTTAAGGGAAGAACAATGTATAACAATATTGAAGCATAGGATTAAGTTAATCTCTACTTAATCAAAGTTATAAAAACGAATTTTATCCCCATAGGAAATAATACTGGCTAACGTTTTCAAAATATATAGTATGGAGAACTGAAAGACACATAGAATATATTTTCCTGAAAAGGTGCACAGATATTTAAAAAAAATTTTGAGTAAAATAAAATGAATTCAAAAAATGTCTTTCACACCTCATTGAAGCAGTATCGAAGCACTTCTTTCATACAATTTTCTTTACATTTTTCTTCCCATTTTCCAAGCGATAGTAGGACGGTTGTAAGGAGAAAAAATGGTTTGTCCAGAGAAATGGTCCATAAAATTGGATCCTTCGCTTTTCACTGATGCCATCATTTTGACAGGTTTTTGAAGAACTCCTGTGTATTTTTTTCGTACATTCCTTTGCTGAGCTCAGATTATTTGGTGTTATTAAATTTTCAGAATTCCCATGATTCTACTCATGCTCTTTTCATTCTATTAGGTGGTAAATTGAGACTTATGTGGTATATTTTGCAACGAATATTTTCGAATCAGATTCTTAGAGTACAATTGGGGAAATTAATTTTAACAAGAATACATTTAGGCCAGAGAAATATAAATCTTTATAAGTTGAGTGTCAGTAAATTTCCCATTAATATAAAAAAAACTCTTTAAATATTTTTAAAGCAGTTTTTAGGAACTATGGTGATTTATGATCAGTTCGTTAAATAAATTCCTCAAGTTAAGAGTACATGACCAAAAATGTTTTTAAATAAATATTGTGAAATATTTTTACAAATTATACATGATAGAAAAATTTGCCAAAATATCTCATGAGAACAATTTTTATTTATATTTTAAATTTCATTTCCTCCGTGTCTTTCATTTATTTTACTTTTTCACAATTATTTACGAACAACATAATACTTAAATGCACAAATATTCATTATGAAAGATATATATTTCCTCCAACAATAGATACATCACTACAACTCGTTATTTCAAGAATTTTTGTTAACTTATTAATAGGGGAAGAATGTTAAATGTAACTATCATGTATGTAAAGATAAAATAGGATAGCTTTCAAATATTTTGATTTTTTTAACACTCGAACACTAGCTTACGTAAATTTTACACGCAAGCTTACACTATTGGGTTTTTTTCAGGCCTTTTCTTTCGACCGATATACTATATTAATTTTGAGTGCTTCGAGTAGTTATTTAGTAGGATGCATGCCAAGTGGTTTGATTTTTTAGTCTGTTTTTTCATTTGTCTCGCTACATGAACTAAAACTTACCACGTGAATTTCACGTGTCGGTAGTAAGGCATGACTATTTATACACGTAGTGTTTTGTGTTGCTAGTAATACACGACTTTCAAACACGCAATTTTAACAAAGTCCTCGGGGTAGAGACTTTATATTTGAATTTGAGAATGGCGTATATAAAAGTGTTTCAATTCTTATTTCATACTGTGTTGAAGAAATAGCCAAACAACGCAATAACTTAACTGAAGAAGAAATTCAAGAATTGGTTTTGAAATCTGAAGACAGTGAAGGTGGTGATAACGTTGAATTTGATGAAGATAGTGACAGCAGTGATGCAGATTCAGAATATATTCCTGATGATAAAATTGAGAGTGATCCTTATTTAATGATTTATTCCCCTATCAAGAAATTGAGTGCAGTGGCGATGTGGACAAAAGTGGAAAAGAAAAAACTTGAATTACATATTCAAAAGAAAAATAAAAAGACCACAAATATTCAAGATACAAATAAAATAAGTAAGGTCATATTATAATTTTGCATACTGACTTAATAAAATGAATAAATGGTTGTGAGTGGTATATAAAATTAATGATAACATTAAACAGAAAACTAGCGTAAAAATATTGTTCATATAAGACTAAGTCCATTTGCAGAAGCTGGATTTGCTATGGAACAATTGATTGTTTTTATTCGTTTATTTTTTAAGTAATAAAGCAGAAATAAACCGAAAGAATATAAGTTATGCAAATATTATTGAAAATTCCGTAAATAATTTAAATTATGATTAAATGTATGTTTTCTTTAAAATATTTATATTAATTTCAGCCTTACAAAATAACCACATTTATCAACAAAAGTTATCTTTAATGTAAATTTTTTCTGGTGGGAGATATAAAGCTGGCATCCAACGGAAATGTGAAAAAGCTATATATGGAGAAAGCTATATGTCTACAAGAAGTCACGTCCTTCTGTATAGACATATAATTGTATTGATAACTAATTATTATGTAAATTTATATTTTTATTGTGTAGATTATGTTAAATTTAAAAGACAAACGACTTGCATAATATTTAAAAACAGCATTAATGGAAAATATATGCAAATGAAACGAATTTTACGTGAGCACTTAAATTTTACTTATCTCTAATGATAGTGGGATATATAAACATGCTAGGGTTTAAGAGTTAAAGGAACTCCTAATTAAAAAAAAGAAAAATAATAATTACGAAAAAAGTATTCAACAAAAAATCACATAATATTTCTGAAAATTAGAAATATCAATCAATTGTGATATTTTTAGGAAAAATATTTTTATTATTGCATATAAATTTCGTCCAAAAACTTCAAGACATTAAATATTTATTACGAAAAGTATTTCTGAATACAGCTTATTAAAACCATAAACTACTAACTGCCTAATTATTTTCCATTGTTCTTAAACACGCATTTACGTAATACACACAACACACACACACACAAACACACACACACATATATATAATATAACAAAAAAAATCGAAGAACCAAGAAGGAGTTTCCCAATTAGAATGAAATTACGTGTGCAAAAACATTGCGACATAACACGAAAATGATTAAACTTTGTCGTCTAATGAATGAATAAAGGAAGCTTAATCACATCGAAACTTCAAATTCAGCTGGTGTATATTAGGAGCAATTCTCAATTGGAAGGTAAAAGTTTCGGTTGCGTTTTGACTGTGGATATCTTGCGTCGGCTACAACAATGTGTCGCCGAAGGATTCGAGCACATTACGTGTAGATGTCAGAGTTCGAAAGATGCCGTGCTATTGAAATGAAAGAGGCTGGTTGAACGAATCGAACAATCGTTCGACATCTGGGTCTAAGAGATGCTGCGATTAGATGATGCTAACAAAAATAGATCAACATTGACAGATATCACCATTAGAATGACAATGGTTGACCTAGAACCACAAGAGAACTGAAAGACACAGTGATTGCCAGAGCAAATGTCACAGCACGGGATTCGTCATTACCAAGTGTACATCGTGATGCTGGCACACATGTCTCCAACATGACCTCAACAGACGACTAAGAGAGCTTAAGTTACGTTCATACCGACTATCATGCCACGTACCTCTCACACCTGTACACACGTCAGGTTCAGCTCGATCAACTTAGAACTGAGCTGACTGGAGACGTATTGTATTTAGTGAAAAGTCCCGTTTCCCATTTTATCCTGAAGACTACACAAATGTGTCAGAAGACTAACCAGCAGAGTGGGGATGCTGCCCTTACTATCGCAAGCGTTACAAGCCTCCAACAGGGCCTTACAGAATTTGATGCCATCTACTTTAATAGCCCTTGGTTGTCATTGCTGGCACACTGATAGCGCAGCAGTTCGTAAACAACATTCTACGACGGGTTGTGTAAACGTTTTATTTTTTGATACTCATGACGTACTTTTCAAAAAGATAATGCCTGGTCTCCCTCGTACTGTTTGCTATGAACTATCTACAAGCTTTCCTTACACAATTTCAGCCAAATAGATCACCTGATATCTCTCCCACAGAGCACATTTGGGCCATTATGGGAAGTGATTGCGACCAACCTGGGTATTGACGGCACTTAAAAGCAGACAATTTGGCACTTAATTCCGCAAAATACCACACGGGAACTTTATCAGTCTATGTCACGTAGAGTAACAGTTGGCATCCAAGTCAAAGTTGAACCAACGTCTAATTGTCTTTCTCTCTTTGTAACGGAATAACTCAGAAGTAAATCAGTGAAGTATTCTAAAATTTAATTTTTTTTTTTTTTTTTGTCTATGCATGTTCTGCACATTCAACAATTTTTATTCAAATTGTACAAATCCTTTTCGGTGCGTTGTGATTTTTGTTATATATATATATATATACCATATAGTGATTTTGCCACAGTTGATGAATTAGACTGCATTGGGCATATACACAAAAACAATTGGGGAGCCGCATGAGGAGCTTGAAAGCTTCGTTGGAAAAAAAGAAGCTATCTGATGGAAATACAATAGGCGGAGAAAGATGCCTAATGGTTGCAGTCATGAACAGATTGACAACCTATTACGTCAACCTATCAATGACAATGCTCAAAATATCAGCGAGATGAGGCCAGCTATCTTAGTTGTATGGTCTCATACAGTCAGTACAGATTATGAAGAGAAAAAAGGTTATTTCCCTAAAGGCAGTTTTAGTTAATGTAAATACGATGTTTCTTCTTATAATAAGAAAGGTAAGGAATTTATGTATAAGAACATCTTACCAAAGACAGTTTCTGAAACAGTTAAAACTGTATTTAAATATAAATTGCCCTACGAATCAAAAATTTTTATATTGAGTGTAATGATAATTAAAATAGCTGTATTTCATATCTTATAAGAATACTAAGATGGATATAAAGGCAAAGTCGATTTAATGCTTATTTTAGGCATTACATTTAACATGAAAAATATGATTAAATATATAATAGCCGACAAAGTGCATATTTGCAATGTTAAGAAGTGAATATCCAAAGCTTCCTTTGAAGTTTGCATTGCCAAAACGCTTAATATAATTAAAGAAATCAAACATCAATAAATTACTGAGGGCAATATTAATGAACTTGGCAGAAATAAGGATGAGTTAATAATATATATTATATTTAATTTTTTTTAAATTTTTAAATTAATATTCAAAAAACAATTCTACACAAAGTTTAACAAAAAACAGATTTAGCTACACAATATGCGCTAATTCTTGCAAATATTATTAAATTACTCAATAAAATATAAGAAATGAAGTAAACGACGAAATATTGAGAAATTGATAATAGTAAGCCTTTCCGATGTTATAATTGAAGCAAACGATAAAAAATTAAATTTAATATTATGTCATTTACATGTAATTAAATTTAAAGCAAACGATAAGAGATTACAGTGAATATATTTAAGATAAATATAATTAAAATTAAAACGAACGATAATTTATTAAATTGAAAATATTTAAGCTAAATGTAGTAAAAATTGAATCAAACGATAAAAAACACAATAAGTGACCTGGCACGCTATAAATGATCTGGTACGCTAAAAGTGTTCCACCTAAAGAAATAGCCCCTTGGGTGGGTAAGAAATTTGCTTATATGAAGGATTGCTCAGATACTTCAGTCCATAAACAAAAAAAAAAAAAAAAAAAAAAAAAAAACGGTGCCCCTAGAAGGAGTTGCCCGATTGTAAATAAAGTCCGTATGCAAAGACATTTAGACGAAACATTCAAATGACTAAAATTTGGTGTAAATGAATAAATAGCCTGAGCTACAAAGCATAGTAAATGTGCACTCAGCAAGTATATATAAAACGCGATTCTCAATCTGATAGTCAAATTTTCTGTTGCAGAGCGATTTAGCATACATTTCAACGACTGAAAAAAATGCCTCGTCGCAGTTTTCGAGCTCATTACGAGCAAATGTCAGAGTTTGAAAGAGGTCGTATCTTTTCATTGAAAGAGGCAGGTTGGGCAAATGGGAGAATCACTCGTTATATGGGTTGAAGCGATGAGGCGATTAGGAGATCATAGTAAGAATGGGTGGACAATGGCAGATTTCAGCATCATGATGGTAGAGGTCTACCTAGGGGTACAGCAGATCGGGATTACAGAGTGATTGTCAGACGAGTGTCCACCATGACCATTCAGAGATGGCTGAAGGAGCGAAATCTACTCACGTAACTGCGGCTACGCCACATGTCACTCACTCCTGCACAATGCCTAGCCAGATTATAGTGGTGTTTGGTTCGATCAGGTTGTAATGATGCTGAATGGAGACGTATAGTGTTCAGCGACGAATCCCGCTTTCAAGTGTGTCCTGAAGTGTCTGGAGACACACAGTGCAACGTGCCGATTCTGCTTTCATTACTGCATGCCACACAGGCCTTCAACCAGGAGTTATGATCTGGGGTGTCATTTACCTTGATAGCCGGCCCGCTTTGGTCGTCAGTAGAGGCACACCTTTAGCACAGCGGTGCGTTAACGACATTCTGATACTTGTTTTGCTACCGTTCCTTTTGCAGTACCCTGGCCTTATTTTTCAACAAGATAATCCCACACCACATACGGTACGTGTTCCTATGAACTGTCTTACAGCTTTTTAAATACTTTCTTGGTCAGCCAGATCTATCTCCAATCAAGCATGCCTGGGAAAAGAAGGGAAGTCGACTGCATCTAAAAGGGTATGTTGGTGACCTAGCTCAACAATTGGAGCAAATTGGACAAGAAATATCTCAAGAAACACTGAGATAGCTTAACATTTTGAAAAAGGTGGGTTTCGTGAGGAAAAGGCCCGTAAAGACGGCGCTTTAGGCGATGTTTACTTCCCCCTTTTTTATAGCTGATTGATGGCACCATACATAGGCTTACAATAAAAGCAGGATAGTTGCTAGTGTCCGCAGTCAATGGGGATGTTCACGGCTTTGAAAGTCCCTAAATACAAAGAGTCTCCCTTTCTTAGGGAAACATATTTTCTTGGAGCTCAATGTAGAAATTACGATTTCAGTTCCAAGAAAGTTTGAGAAATTTATTTATTTTATTTTTTAAAAAAAGAAATTGTTTCCTAGCAATTTAAGCTGCTTTTCACCTAGATTTCCTCTTCAATATTCTTAAGAGTATTGAGAGAAATAGCACAAAACAATGATGATAATATAAAGCATTGCACAAAAAAATGAAACGCTCATTTTATTGTAGACAAAGGTACACACAATAAACTAAACCAAATTTAATTGATATTATTCAAGTAAAATTTATTTATATTTTGATTTTCAGTAAATTCATTAAAATAGATATAAAATATTTTAAATTTATTTTTAATTGTTTTAAATGCAGGAATTTGATACACACCTGGTGTTAAAACTGAAAATAATCAAATTAGAAATAAGAAGTAAATAATATGATACTTCATAAATTGCACGTAATTATAATCAGTAATACAAAATAAAATAAAAACAAAATTGCTGATTATGTCTCTTGATGTTATAATGTAAAATTCAGACTTTTTCAAATCGATAATGAAGTAAGTTTAAAAGCTCTTATAAGTATTCACAGCATTTGTATGACAAAAGACATATCATCATAAATCAACTATGCTTTTTTGGAAATTTCATTATTACTTAATTTATAATTATTTTTCTCTTTTGGAACATGCCAGAGAAATCTTAAAAATATAAACCCTCTTAAGAATTTTCTTATATATCTTCCATGAAGGAACGATAGATTTGATGTATAATTGTCATTTTTTATTGTTCCATAATCCATTATATTGTGATACATTAGAATCCATAATACTGAATGAATCCTAAGATTAAGTCTAAATTTTATTAACAAGCATTTTTCAAAAATTAAAACTTTATTTTTAAAGGAAAAGTAAAAAAGAGGAAATGCTTTGAATATTTAGAATACTTGTAGTAAAACGCAAACAATAAGCTGATATCGAATACAAAATATTATGACTGCAAACATTTTTAAGTTGCCGAGGAGCTTCACGTATCTCGGTAATCTTGTTCATATAAAAGGAATATATGATTCTTATTTGTGCTTAATTGTTTCTTTTGCAAGTAATGACAACAAACTGGAGTTTCTTACCTTTTTTTCACTTTTCGTACAAAAAGTTATATTTTTAACCTTTGGACAATCCTTACTTTTTATTTAAAATTTCAAAAGAATTGCATAATATTGCTTGAATTCTAAGATTACTGCTCTGATTTTTGTGCGATAATAAACTGATTTTTGTGTGTGATTTTGTGCATATGATAGAGCCAAAGCGAATACATTCCTACGAAGCCAACTCTGTTGATCAACATTCAAAATAATTACAAAAACCTTTCCTTCTCAACGCCCATACTCCTCAGTCGGTTCAGAAATAACTGACAACAATTTTTCTTTAATTTCTTCAAAACGAAGAAAACTTTAGCTTCAAATATATCTTTTTTCCCCTCCCCCAGGCTTCGTTTGGACAGTCCCCTAAGTGACTGGGTCCTTTTTACATTATCTTTCAAAATCTAATACAATATCAGTTCTCTGAACGGTTATTTTCATTTTCCCGATAACGTTCGCAAAGTAGAAATGGGCCTTCTTTTAAGTTGGTCGGAATAGTTTCTATTTATCCTATGTCCGACAATGTAATAGAAAAAGAAATACACTTTCTAAAGCTTTATTACAGCTATAAGAGGAAGAACCACGGAAGAATAATTTTCCGGCTACATGAAAGCAACCTTGAAGATTTACAAGAAGGCATATGTGCATTTCTAGGTTTTATGACACCAAAAAGGCATATGATAATCAATAATGACCAAAACCTGAAAGAATCAACAATAATCGAGAGGGAGAAGCATTCTTTGTCGATATGAAAGCTTTTACAAGTTGTTTTCATGCTTATTTACAAGAGCCAAATGATTCTCTATTCAGAGTTTCAAACGTTCAAAAGCCTTAGAGCGCACCCGAACATTCCTTTTTTTGTACTATCATACATAAAATGTGTGACTCATGAATAAATAGGCGAGAAAAAAAAACAAACACATTTTTTTTTATTTCAATGTAACTATCTGTTAGATTCTGATTATATTTATTTTTCAAATATATTTTAGAGCATTTTGCAAAATTTTTCGTAATTATTATTATAAAAGAAACTTATTATAATTTTTTTTTAAAAAAAAACTTCTTTTAAGTTTCGAAAAATCAGGAAACCCAACACTGTAGAACTTTTAAAGTATAATATATAAAAAAAGCAAAAATTTCATTCTTGCTTATAAGGTTTTTGTATAAATCGGGGAATTTTTCTTATGCTAAAGAATTCGTAATATTCGTCTCCTATAAATTTGAAGGTAAAAATATAGGAATTAATAATTTTTGTTTCGAAGACTCAACTTTTATACATCAATTGTCATAATAAAAAAAAGTCGGAGTTAGTTTCATGCTTTTATAAATTTGAAAGACTACAATGTACAGTTTTAAAAATCTATAACAAATATTTTTGTACTTTTTTTTGTTGCAAATATTTTTTTCTTTTTTTGTTGTTTATACACAATTAAAAAAAAGTTTTTTTTTTTTTGATGTTTCGATATAAAATTCTTAAAAACTGTTTTTCAATAAGCATAACTTAAAATAACAGTAAAAATACACTTCTGTACAGCAATACATTGTGTAATTATGCACAAATTTTCATCAAAAACTGAATGCAAAAATTGCTTCAAATTCTGTACAAATATATTTTAAGTAGTTTTACAGGTATAAAAGTTAATAAAAAGGTAGAACTGAGGTATTTTTAAATCAGCAAAATGCATAGCAATACGTGTATTAGTAAAAAAATATTCATTATGAAAATATGTAATTATATTCTTTAGTATGAAAAAAATAAAATAAAAATCATAAAAAAACACCACTTAAATTTATAATACTTTTTTGAATAAACTTTGAAAATAAAATTTTTATGTAACGTATATTTCTTAGTAATATTTATATATATTATTATTTGAATAATAAAGTAAAGTGGAACACATCTTAGAAATTAAAAATTTATTTCCAAATAGTTAATATTGTTTAAGTTCAACATATTAATCCAATAACTTCATTACAGCGGCTCCTTTTATCACATTATTTCCTGTAAAAGGTAAAATTGTCGCTTTATGGGTTATTTGTGGGTTGTTCCAGATTATTTTATTTTGTTCTTCGGAGACAACCTCATCTTCAACCTTTGGACACAAATTTAAAGATTGATCTAAATCATTTTCCTCATTTTCTAACTCACAATCAGAATCAGAATCATCAAACATTTCGTCTTCTAAATCAGCTAAAATGTATAACTTAACCTTTTGAAGACGGCGGTTTTTGTGAGGAAAAGGCCCTTAAAGACGGCGCCTTAGGCGATGTTTACTTCCCCCTTTTTTATCGCTCATGGTTGGCACCATACATAGGCATACAAAAGAAGCAAGATAATTGCTGCTGTCCGCAGTCAATGGGGATGTTCGCGGCTTAGAAAGTCCCTAAATACAAAGAGTCTCCCTTTCTTAGGGAAACATATTTTCTTGGAGATCTCAATTACGATTTCAGTACAAGAAAATTTGAGAAATTTATTTATTTTATTTTTTTAAAAAAGAAATTATTTCCTAACAATTTAAGCTGCTTTTCACCTAGATTTCATTTTTCAATATTATTAAGAGCATTGAGAGAAATAGCACAAAACAATGATGATAATATGAAACATTGCATAAAAAAATGAAACGCTTATTTCATTGTAGACAAAGGTACACACAATAAACTAACCAAATTTAATTGATATTATTCAAGTAAAATTTATTTATATTTTGATTTTCAGTAATTTTTTTTAAAATAGATATAAAATATTTTAAATTTATTTTTAATTCTTTTAAATGCAGGAATTTGATACACACCTGGTGTTAAAACTTAAAATAATCAAATTAGAAATAAGAAGAAAATAATATAATACTTCATAAATTGCACGTAATTATAATCAGTAATACAAAATAAAATAAAAAGCAAAATTGCTGATCCTGTCTCTTGATGTTATAATGTAAAATTCAGACTTTCTCAAATCGATAATGAAGTAAGTTTAAAAGCTCTTATAAGTATTCACAGCATTTGTATAACAATAGACATATCATCATAAAAAAAACTATGCTCTTTTGGAAACTTCATTATTACTTAATTTATAATTGTTTTTCTCTTTTAGAACATGCCAGAGAAATCTTAAAAATTTAAACACTCTTAAGAATTTTCTTATATATCTTCCATGAAGGAATGATACATTTGATGTATAATTGTCATTTTTTATTGTTCCATAATCCATTATACTGTGATACATTAATATTTATAATATTGAATGAATCCTAAGATTAAGTCTAAATTTTATTAACAAGCATTTTTCAAAAATGAAAACTTTATTTTTCTTTGATCTAATTCTTCCTATATATGCTGAAAATTATGATAAAATATTCACTATGGCAAATAAATGAGATGAATAAAAAGCAAAACCATTAAAAAAAAGGTTTTTCGCATTATGCTCTAAAATGTGAGTATCCTAAGGCTATAAATGTTGGCCTTTGTTAAATAGTGCCACATTGTAGTTTCCACATGTTTTGACGGTTAGGTCAAACAAAAGGTGACGATTAGGTGTTCCAACATGTAGCAAAGCTGATACGCATTAAATCAAAATCCTTACGTTGCCGCGGTGTGGAAATTAGAAGTGGACGCTCTAGCTCGGCTATCGTTCTCGTTACTTGTTTAAATTACGAGGTCCGTCTTATTACTTTTTCCCTTATGTTACTTGTAAATGAAATATTAATAATTTATCAGTTTACCTACGTGTTCCTAAAAATAAATTCTTTAAATGCACATAAGAAATTTAAAATTATTTTTTTTCCAATAGTAATAAATGTTTCAATTAGTAAAAAAGAGGAAATGCTTTGAATTTTTAGAATACTTCTAGTAAAATGCAAACAATAAGCTGATATCGAAGACAAAATATTATGACTGCAAACATTTTTAAGTTGCCGAGGAGCTTCATGTATCTCGGTAATCTTGTTTATATAAAAGGAATATATGATTCTTATTTGTACTTAATTGTTTCTTTTGCAAGTAATGACAACATACTGGAGCTTCTTACTTTTTTTTCACTTTTCGTACAAAAAGTTATATTCTTAACCTTTAGATAATCCTTACTTTTTATTTAAAATTTCAAAAGAATTGCATAATATTGTTTTAATTCTAAGATTACTGCTCTGATTTTTGTGCGATAATAAACTGATTTTTGTGTGTGATTTTGTGCATATGATAGAGCCAAAGCCAATACATTCCTACGAAGACAACTCTTTCCATCAACATTCAAAATAATTACAAAAACCTTTCCTTCTCAACGCACAGACTCCTCAATCAGTTTAGAAAAAACTGACAACAATTTTTCTTTACTTTCTTCAAAACGAAATAAAACTTTAGCTTCAAATATCGTTTTTTCCCTCCCCCCCACTTCGTCTGGACAGTCCTTTAAGTGACTGGGTCCTTTTTACATTATCTCTCAAAATCTAACACAATATCAGTTCACTGAACGGTTATTTTCAGTTTCCCGATAACGTTCGCAAAGTAGAAGGCCTTCTTTTAAGTTCGTCGGCATAGTTTCTATTTATCCTATGTCCGACAATGTAACAGAAAAGGCAATCACTTTCTAAAGCTTTATTACGGCAATAAGAGGAAGAACCACGGAAGAATAGTTTTCCGGCTACATGAAAGAAACCTTGAAGATTTACAAGAAGGCAGATGTGCATTTCTAGGTTTTATTACACCAAAAAGGCATATGATAATCAATAATGACCAAAATCTGAAAGAATCAACAATAATCAAGAGGGAGAAGCATTCTTTGTCGATATGAAAGCTTTTACAACTTGTTTTTCATGCTCATTTACAAGAGCCATTTGATTCTCTATTCAGAGTTTCAAACGTTCGGGTGCCCTAGAACGCATCCGAACATTCCTTTCTTTGTACTATCGTACATAAAAAGTGTGACTCATGAATAAATAGGCGAGAAAAAAAAAGAAAACGAACACATTTTTTTTATTTCAATGTAACTATCTGTTAGATTCTGATTACATATATTTTTCAAATATATCTTAGAGTATTTTGCAAATTTTATCGTAATTATTATTATTAAAGAAACTTATTATATTTTTTAAAAAAAAAAAACACCTCTTTTAAGTTTCGAAAAATCAGGAAATCTAACACTGTAGAACTTTTAAAGTATAATATATAACAAAAGCAAAAATTTTATTCTTGCTTTTAAGGTTTTTGTATAAATCGGGGAATTTTTCTTATACTAAAGAATTTGTAATATTCGTCTCCTACAAATTTGAAAGAAAAAATATCGGAATTAATAGTTTTTGTTTCGAAGACTCAACTTTTATACATCAATTGTCATAATAAAAAAATGTCGGAATTAGTTTCTTGCTTTTATAAATTCGAAAGACTACAATGTACAGTTTTAAAAATCTATAACAGATATTTCTGTAATTTTTTTTGTTGCAAATATTTTTTCTTTTTTGTTGTTTATACACGATTAAAAAAAAGGTGTTTTTTTTTTGATGTTTCGATATAAAATTCTTAAAAACTGTTTTTCAATAAGCATAAGTTAAGATAACAATAAAAATATGCTTCTGTACAGCAATACATTGTGTAATTATGCACAAATTTTCATCAAAAACAGAATGCAAAAATAAAAAAATCACCACTTAAAGTTATAACCCTTTTTTGAATAAACTTTGGAAATAAAATTTTTGTGTAACATATATTTCTTAGTAATATTTATATATATTATTATTTGAATAATAAAGTAAAGTGGAACCTTTTAATAATAAAGTGGAACTAGAAATTAAAAATTTATTTCCAAATATTTAAATATTGTTTAAGTTCAACATATTAATCCAATAATTTCATTACAGCGGCTCCTTTTATCACATTATTTCCTGTAAAAGGTAAAATTGTCGCTTTATGGGTTATTTGTGGGTCGTTCCAGATTTTTTTATTTTGTTCTTCGGAGACAACCTCATCTTCAACCTCTCGACTCAAATTTAAAGATTGATCTAAATCATCTTCCTCATTTTCTAACTCACAATCAGAATCAGAATCATCAAAAATTTCGTCTCTAAATCATCTAAAATATTCTGAATCTCTTCCGTGGTAAGTTCTCTTTTACGTTTAGGCATTTTTTTTAAAAAAAATCAAATTAATTTAAAATGAAATGATTAAGTAATCGAGATGACAAAATCACTTACAAAAATAACTATGCACTCACCGCTAGTGAGAATTTGAGTATGAAGGAAAAAAGAGGGATTTTTAGGTAAGGGTGAAAGAGGAAACTCCACCCCCCCCTTCTGAATACAAAAGAAACCGGTCAAGCAGATGATGTTCCGGGGCTATAATAGGCCTCATGCTGATTCGAAAGCTGTTTACAGGGGAAAGCACGGCTTGGCCGCTACATCGGTCAGCGCCTGCTTTTAAAGGTATATTCCTTTTGGCCTGTAGATCGGCCATCCGTACTCAAAAGGTTAATTTTCTTCATTAAAACCCCCATTGTCATATAAAATTAAATGATTTTTAATCTATTACATTACTTGGAAATGAATTAATTGAGTTAAAAAGTAACATAATTGAATAAAATTCATGCATGTTACTTTATATATGTTGTATGAAGAAACATACATATATATTAAATTTTGATTGATTATTAACATGGCACTTAGAAACAGAACGACAGGTAGAGGCAATGGATATCGAAGTTTTGAAACTTGGTCAAGAAATGAGAATGGTACCTGAAACTCGGTCTCTCTTTTCAAACTTTCATACCATGTCAGAATTCGGAGCTTCTACTTATACAACAAGCCTTTAGTGGAATCTAGACTTACCCACAATTTGACGGAAAGAGTTCTGGGGCCACGAGAAAACGACCATGATTACCTGGTTACCTCGGCCACAATCACATAATAAGAGTTGGGTATTTTAGTGTAAGTACTCATATGCCTCGTTAAATGTTATACTTCCGATTTCAAAATTCGTCAGCTTCAATTCATTTAAACTTCCCAAGCAAAGAAAACAACGGTAAATTCAATGAAATCAAGACACGGTATGCTACATACCATATTTTTATGATGAGTATTATTTAAATTATCTATATTCAAATATTTAAATGATTTCTTGCCTATAAATAATTTTAGATTACATTTATGTAAAAACTATTGAGAAACCTTGAAACAAAAAATTTCAAAAGTAGTAATGATATATTTGTCCAAAGTAAAATGTAGCGAGTTTAAAGTTTTAGTTAGAAAAGAAATTGTTTTCACATAATCTAGAATCTGTTTTGTTTAAATTTGTTTAAAATACTTTTGAACATTCGAAATCAAATTAATCAAAACATATTGGATTACGTCATCATAATTCCCTTAGTTCAGTCAGACAAAATTTATAGAATAACAAATAAAATGGATTGATAAGCGATCGTAGTAAAAAGTAAATGAGCAACTGTAGGCGATAGAAATTAAGGGACTCTTTCTCCATTTCCCGTCATGTGTCAACAACAGACACCAAGTAACATATCTTGGGAATCAAACAGTTTTCTACTTCTACTTGGTCACAGATGTGACTTAGATCATAAGGATACTTATTGGCATATGTCTGTTTTGTTACAGCTATTAAGTCTAATTTACCAGGAAATATTTAATGACGGTAGAGAAAAGCATACATTCTCTTTGCTGCTTTTATTCAGGAAAATAGGTGGTATTTATTGGATAGATGTTGTTACACTTTTGTCCTGTAATTTAACTTTCACTCCATGTATTAGAATTTTATCAACTGAAAAAGAAAACTGTTATAGAGATGTGAACATTCCTCCCAGATAAAGAGATAATTCATTGAGAGAATTTGACATTTAGTTTAGAAAAAATTCAAAAATTGAAAAACATATTTTTCAAACATAGATTGTGAATCAATAATATATCGATAAACATTTTAACAGTACAACCTAATACCATAAAACCATTCCAGTTATAAACATATCGATGATACGATATTTAGCAAATCAAAATAATATGCTTATGAAAACACTAATGGAAAATGAAATTCTTAAGCTTTTTACATCTAAAAAAAATCAAAAGATTGCAAATTAAGTTTTGAAAATAGTGAGCAGAAAATAATATTATGTATAAGGCTAAGGATTTAGTATCGGCTTTATATGAAAACAAGAAATATATGATCAGCAACTGCAAAAAATATTTTAATATTTTGCTTCCCAATTATTCTTCTCCTTCAGAAAACAAATATTATGTTACTTTCTGAAGAGTATAATAGCTATGTAGCAAACACTACAACATTTTAATTTTTTTTTGAAACTTTATAGATAGATAGATAGATAGATAGATAGATAGATAGATAGATAGATAGATAGATAGATAGATAGATAGACAGACAGACAGACAGACAGACAGACAGACAGACAGACGGACGGACGGACGGACGGACGGACAGACAGACAGACAGACGGACGGACGGACGGACGGACAGACAGATAGATAGGGGCCCAAACTGTATGAACGTTGCATGCGTATATAAAACGTTAGGTCTCAAATTGCAAAGTCATATATATCATTTTTAAGAAAACTTAATACTGAATTCAATACAAAAGAAGATCAAATATTTGCAATTCAAAAAAAGAGTTACGCAGCAATAATTATCGGTGTGCATTAGATATTCATTATTAAAATGAGTGATCAGTACTTTGAAAGGTAGCCTTTAATTTTCACTATAGCTTCAAATCGATATATAATTGAGCTGAAAGTAGTTTTAAGCACTTCCTTCGTTATTACATGATGCCAGGAATTAATAACAGCCTCAATTACTTCCATTTTATTTGATGAGTACGTCACTCGGAGGCCACGTATACGACGGTTTTAAATGGTGTCACATGTTTTCGATAGGACTGACTGTTTGATGGCCAGGACAACAATTCAATGCTCTTAGAATGGAACGACTCTTTTGATAATTTTGTTGTGTGGTAGGGAGCAGAAACCTACAGAAAAAAATGAAGCCTTATTGGGAAAGAGATCTCTGTTGGAAGGTAGAAATTATTGTTCTAGAATAGTGTCAATGTATTTTCTGGCATTCGGTGTCGCATCGATGCAATGAAAGAAACTAGTACCATCTGTTGACATGCATGAGAAAATCATAACTCTTCACAAATGCATGAATGCAGTAAATATGTAGCACTTCTCCTATTCTACGTCTTAAATATTTTTGCCCATCACTACCAAATAAAGATATCTTAGTTTCACGCTTCATATGACTTGTTGCTACTAATCATCTGTCCAATTAATGTTTTCCTTTGCCCAATGTAGCACTGCTAGAAATTTAAATAAGGCTTTTTTCGTGGAATTCTACCTTTTAGTCCAACATCTTTTAATCTTCTTCTGAATGTTTTTATACCAACAAAAACACCATCATCATTCAGATAAATTCTGATGGCCGTTGATGACATTTTGGAAGACAGTATTTTTATTCTTCTGCAGTCAACAAATGTGGTGTTTCTTTTTCGGTCTTATCCTAATTTACTTTTTCCCTGAATTTGTATTCTGATATTGTAAACAAAATTTTTAGATTCCAGACGTAGTCACTGAATCACCCACCTGTCTTCCAATTTCAGCACAGGAAAGACCACTTTCTTGTGACACAATAATCGTACATATCTTTCTATGTATATAATCTATTCTTTTATTTGATGCCATTGTTTCTTGACAAATAATAACTGCCGTGTTGATTCTAATGCGACGTTAATAAAATCAAACCAAACCTGAAGCTTCTCGACTAAATATTAATTTCTTACAATTTCACCTCATAATTTGAGATTAGATTAGAAACATTCTTCCTTCTGGAGAACAAAGTATAATAATTTGTTCCAATAGAAAACATGATGTCAGCTCCTACTGGCAATTACTAATATTTGATTGGTTCCCATAACAAGAACAGGGATTGGCCAATAAAGTTAGACATTACTAACCACTTTATAATAATTTTTGCAATTAGATTTAGTCATTGGGTATACCACAAGCACATCTTGAGAAGGACAACAAGCACATTCGGATTGACGATAGTTTGAACACTGATCAGTACATTTCTGACATCCTACATCCAAGGCTTGTGCCCGAACTTCAAGGTCAGTTAAATACCACCTTCCAACAAGATAACGCAATACCACGTGTTGCACGTCTGATCTGACCTCCCTCCATAGATAGGATATTAGATTATTGCCATGGACTGCATAGTCTCTAGATCTGACTCCCATTTAAAACATCTGTTCATGGGTTGCTGATAGACTGGCCCACACTCTTCTCCAGCATATACGTTTAATGAAGTGTGGCAGAGACTTTAAGGAGCATAAAATGAGTTGCCTGTTTCTGTCATCCAAGTCCAGTTCGAATCCATGCCCAACTGGATAAGGGCTGTTTCATTTCTACTATTTGGAATACCCCTAAACCCTTAAACTGCTTATAAATTCAAACATTTTGTCTTAGTGCTATATTGTTAACTTATAATAAATATCTCTTTTGAATTTGCTTTCTTTCATGACGTTGCAATTTTAATGACCAGCAGTGTATACCGCTCATTTTAACATAATTTTGCATTAAATTTAAATTTTCTTAACAAAAAGGGTTTATTATTGTTATTTTTGTTATTATACATTTTTCGAGCCGGCGTGCACATGCTCATATATATATATATATATACACATACATACATACACTTTTACAAATGCAAATGTTCCTTAAGTAAGAAAAATATATGTTTGCAAAATGTTTTCTCTCTTTACGTTCTTTCATTTCTATCATAAAAGAGAATTATGAGTATTTATATATAATTTGAATAAAGCAGACATTATATTTAATCAGATAAAATTTCTCGTTTAAGTGTGATCTCATACCAAACATAAAAGAATCGATTTCCTCTCTCTACATAAATCCAATTATTTGGAAAAAATGCGTATTTCTATACAAATAAGAAAATGAATAATGAAATAGCTTTTAGATAATTCTTTCTTAACGTTATTATACGTATTTTTTAATTCTTACTGATTGTATGTTTAAAATTTTTTCGTTATTCTTATTTCTTTCAGCTTTTAGAATTTCTAATCACATTTTACAAGCAGTAAAGTGAAAAAAAAAACTCATTTAAATGGTACATAATTTTTTTACTATATAAATTAACCATTATACTCGTTATAAAATTTATTCAAATAAGGATAAAAAGAGAATTAAAAAAAAACATAATGATATAAAAATTATATATCTAATAGATTCCCATTTTCTTATATTTAAATAATATTTTAATCGCTAATACTACCATAGATATATATATTACGAAAAATTTACATTTCTTGTATAATTACTTGATTTCCTTAATACTTACTTGATTTTGTAAAATTACTTGATTTTCTTCCATCTGTAAAATAACAGAAATATAATTTATTTTTTAAATTTATAAAAGGAAATAGAAAGTAGTCGAAATGTTTTTATTTGTAGAGTAATGCCTTTTAACAGAGGAAAGGGAAAAGGATCGCTGCAAACAAATTATGCAGTTTTAGATATTAATAATTCAATATATTGGTAATTATTCAAAGTAAAATAATTTTCTGCGATGTTATAATTTTTTTTCTAAAATTCTAAACTAAATTCATATTGTATTCTTTGAAGAGAAATAAGTATATAACTAAGGTATTTCAGAAATATTATTTATACACTGCTGACCATTAAAATTACAACAACGTGAAGGAAAGCAAATGAAAGAAGATATTTATTGTTTGTAAGCAGTAAAGTATGAATACAAAAAATGATTAACATTGTAAGCAACTTGCGGGTTTACAGGGGACAAAATTAGTAGAACTCGCTGCCAATCCTAGCAGTCGAAACGCCCCATACACAGGCAAGGAATCAAACAGGGCTTGGAAGGCAAAAACGGACAACTCATTTTATGTTGATTCAAGTCTATGCTACATTCCATTAACTGTATTAGTTGGAGAGGGGAGGCGTGCAAATCCATCAATCCATGACCAGTTGTTTTCAATGTGTAACAGATCTGAAGACCGTGCATGCCAGTGCAGCAATTCAATACCCTATGAATCAAAAGAAGATCAGAACACGACGTACAACATTTGGTCTTGTATTATCTTGTTCGAAGATGGCGTTTGGAAATCCTAAAAAACATGACACAACCACTAGATGCTTGATGTCAAATTTATCAATTGGCGTTCAAATTACCATCGATCTGATCTAGAGATGGGCGTTTCGTTTAACCATTGAATGCCCTAACAATCACACCAGCAGCAGAGCCTCTAGGACGATATCAAATGCAAGCAGGCGAAGTGCGGTCTCCTTGGAGCCTCCAGAAATGTACAAGTTCATTAGAATCCTGCATGCAGAACCGAGACGCGAGTGAAAAGACGATACTATGCCAATTTTGTGTCCA
>BMAW01003272.1:0-37918 GCA_019974015.1 Nephila pilipes
ATATAGGCTGGACACCCTGTATATATATATATATATAAGTGAACAACGTATTTTTTTTTTTTAAATTCATAAGTAAACTAAGAAATTGTTTCAAAAGTTGACATGATAAAAATGTAAATATAACAACTGAACTATTAAGAAAAATAAAACATAAGTCAAAGCAAAAATATAAATATAAAAATTGGAAACTGAAAAGTGAATGATAATACATTAAATAAATTTATTTATAATGGAAAAATTATGAATTCGAGAAAAAGCAAATTAAATAAAAAAAATAAATAAATAAATAGACAAAAGCCGGACATGTAAAAAAAATAGTAATTGAAAAATTTAAAAAACCAAAAATGCGAAGAAAAAACAAAAATTAGATAATAATATATTTAAAATTGCAACAAGTTTTAGACTGGTTAGGTGGATTAATTTAAAGTTATTGGCTAAACTACCTTCATCAACAAAATATGTTATTGAAAATTGTTATGTTACCAAAAATACAATATATAAGAACTAAAAAGCAAACTCGAAAACATTAAATATAAAATAATTAAGAAAAAAATAATACAGGCCTAAATAAATTCTTAAAAACAAAAGTTTAAGTAACCATAAGACAAGAATGTTATTTAAAACACAAAATATACACCAAAAAGTACATTTCTTTGCATATACAATCACCACGTGGGTGAAAACTACAAACCTATATATATATATATATATATATATATATATATATATAATTTTACCTCAAGAATATCATTCAAATGTAGCTGGGGCATATAGCTACGGAACATTCAATATACTGTGTGCTTACAAAAATGGCATAGAGTAGATGTTTTCCTTTTCAACTGTTTTGGGCAAATGGTACAGTATTTTCTAGTAGGTAATTTTCCACTGCTATCTGCTTGTACTTTTCCCTCTCCTTTATCAAGTATATTCGTAATTGGAAATCTCCTTTCCTGTATTTATTAACCTCCTTTTTAACTAACTCTTCACTGGCGAGCTGCCTTGCGAGATTCTTTTTAAAATCTATTCTAGACTATTTTCTATATTCTCGAGCGACCTGGTAAATAAATACATTAACTGCACTTATATACATAAAGCGAAAAAATAAAGCCATTGGCCACCTTCAGGTTCTCCGACCAGTACAATATATATGGCACATTTTTCATCCAAGGCATCAACACCACTTTTGTCATTATTTCAAAAACTGATACTTTCCGGCTTTTTATTGATGTCTGTTTCTTGGAATATGGATGAGTGCATAGACGACACTAACAATACAGCTTTGCCATTTTTTGTAAACATATGATATTAAGATTAAATCCTTCGAAAAGCCATAAATTGAAGAACTCCCGAATCTTCTGCTTTTGTTGGGAAAGAATTTTTTAGGTATTTCTGGTTTTTTTTTTAAATATTTGAATCTGGTTAATTTTTCCCTTTCAAAACGTTTACAAGCTCATTTGAGGAAAACCAATCGTCTGCTGTTATGTTCCTGTTTGTGTCTGCAATACAAGCAAGCAAGCGCATAACTGCCTGTGTTGATTTTTGCAACATTTTATCTTCTTCTGAAAGGGTCATTATCAGAATTTTTACCTCAATATATAGTCATTGAAAAAGTAATTGTTTCTGGCATTAGTTCAAGCTATGATTTTTAATCCATATTTGCTTATTTGGCCTCTTCAATTTACTCCCTCCTCTAAAACTAATGAGCATCTCATCAACACATGTTGAAGTACCACTGATGTAAGCTGACTGGGAGTTTATGATAATTTTTTCGAAAATCTCTGATATAAATGCCACCGGATTTTGCCTTAATCGTTCATCTCTCGTATTTAGTTCATCAAACCTCAAGCATTGGAGTTGAACTGCTAAGTATTTCACGCTCATGATATATCAGAAAATGTCTCGAGCCGTGCCATATGTTGCAAACAGTGAACTGATATCCTCACGGTTTGATTTCAAAGTAGCGGTGTAAAACTGTAGATCCATAAAACCCCGTAATTCTCCTACATCAAAAATACGCAAATCTGATTTCTCTTTATATTTTTGCCTAATTGCAGCAAGTTTAAGATTTATATATTTCACAATCATAAGCAACATGTCAGTCAAGAAAATGTAAGTCCAGGCTTCATTTTCAATCAAAGATAGCCGCAGAAAATCAGGATGAATTCCGGGCAGTTTCCAAATAATATTGTATTGAGGCGTCAGGTAATGTGAACACACTAACGTCTTCTTGAACCATTTAAATCTATTTTTTCTTTTCTCATCGAAATAATTATCTATAGCAACCATGTCGTCTTCCTCTTTTCCTGAATCTACATCCGAATTTTCTTCACTTTCTTGTTCGCTTTCTTTTTCATGATCTCTTATAATTGTTTCTATATCGTTAATATCAGAATCATCTTCCGACACTTCATAGTTTTCAATCAATTGCATTACAGTTTTATCAAGATCTGGATCACGTGGCCAAATTATTTCCTGAAAGATCCAGGTTGAGTATTATCTCTATTTCTTTTTATATATACAAACAACAATAACAAGACAAAGGAAGCTAATTACAATGCGAAATACGCAGATATTAACTGGTGCATTATATATTTTATCAATCATATTTTCAGAGACGTGGAGTCAATTGACTCAATAAATAGCAACAAAAACTTTGAAAAATAATAACTCGGTTAAACGCATGTGTTCAAACTTGGACTTCTGCCAATATACTAATAAAAGAACCGCTTGTAAGTACTAAGGAGATGGTTGACTTCAAGGACAAAAAAACCACGTTATAATCAGAGCCAATGAAGAACGCGGGGTCATTTTGACTTCCGTCTCCAATTTCAAATTGAATTATTATTTTTCTAATTATATATAAATGAGTATATTTATATACACCCAACTCTTTTTTTACATGGTTTTTAAATAACACGGTTCACCAATATACTTTTTATACGAATTTTTTGTTCTGACACACAAATCGCAAATCCCCCCTCCTACCCCCAAATATTCAAATGCTGTTTTCACCGCCTAGCACCACCTCAGTAGAAGAATTTGATTCAGCCTCTCTATCAGGGTATTATAGCAGCATTTAAAATGTACTACATAAAACAAACGTTTAAATATATTTTAGACTCAGTGGAAAAAAGAAATTCGAATGTTTTGGAAGCATGGAGAAAGATTACGGGTATGGATTGTGTTACACATGCTTCTTTGCCATCAAACAGTTGCGTCAATCGACCTTAAATGCTTGTTGGAAAATTTTTTTCCCAGCATGCGTCAAAAGTGGAAGTTTCGTAGTGCAAAAATCAGCTGTATGATCTGAAATTATAACTCTATCAAATGCAATTGTTGGCGAAGGTTTTAACAACATGCAAAAGGCTGACATCGCAGAATTGATGCTAGAAACCCCTTTGAATGAGGACGATTTGATCGAATTTATGACAGTTTATGATAATAAAGAAGTAGATAATGATGAAGTTGAGCTATTAACAGCTGATTTAATTCGCAAGTGCTTGAAATTTGTTACAAGTATGGAACATTTTCTTACTATGATCCTGACATAGAGCATGCATTAAAACTTCAACGTAATCTTAAGTTTTGTGTAGCAGGATATCAAGAATTATATATACAACTTGGGGAAAAAAAACAGCTGCTATTAACAGACTTTGAAACAACAACAACAAAAAAAACATACAGAGGCCATTAATAACGAACGAAATTCTCAATTTGAATCAAAGCCGACAGTTGTGCTAGACATATCTGACACATCTTCTAATGATAGCATTTTTGATTCAGTTCGTAAGAAACGTGCACGCATGTTACCCAGTAGCGATGAATAGTTGTTAATTAATTGTTTTATTCCTAATTTCAATTTGAATTTATATAAGTTGTATGTACCTATAGATTGAATTTTTACTGTACACTAATTTTAATTTTTTGTACTAAAAATGAATTGTTTTTGTTTCATAAATATGTAATACGGATTTCATTATTACTTTTTTTCAGGGTTTTTGGGGAAATATATAGAGTTTTTTTTATCTTACGCAACTTTTTAAAGTTGCGGAACATATCCCCAATTTTACCATATGTCGCATATATTTTTTACACGAATTGTTTCAGCACGGTTTTTTGAGGAAGGTTTTTACCGCGTATAAAACGGGATTGATATATATATATATAAGTGTATGTGCGCGCACGATGTCCTCTACTTTCTTTTCTTCATTTGAACTTTCTTTTACTTGATCACTGCAATCTGTCTCCTTTTTAATAAATCTACCAACCATCTCCAGACGTTTTAACTGCAGCTCTTTGCAAAGTCGACTAGAGTGGGTTTACCTTCCAAGCCTCACTTCGAGTCGACAAGATCGGTAAAGTCCCCAGTCAAAACTCTTTCCGATACTCGAATCCGTCATCCAGTGAAAGAAACTCGCAATTCGTCAATTTCTGTTAAATATCAGGAAGCTTCAAGTAAAATAGAATATTCAAACAAAGTCAAATAACTGTATATGGTTAATCGGCTTTTTATCAAGAATGTGCGATATCACCTTTTGTATGATATCTGCTTGTGGAACTATGTCGTCAAAATGTATATTCCAGATTTTATACCGATGTATAATGCAGTCCTCGACTAGCTCTTCCACATGTTATTTCTTCCATTAATAGGATTATGAAGCTTCAAAAAGAAATAGTAAAAACCCCACCCAAGCATCCACTTTAACAAACACTTTAATTGCTGTGAAATGGACAAAATTTGGACCTCTCAAGGATACTCCACATTTCATCTGAAAAGAGCTTTGCCCCGGCATTGGATTATAAAACCGTGAATTTTTCTTCAAAAGCTGACATTTAAGTTAAATTAAATCAACATTCTTAACTAAATCTTTAATAAATAAATGAAAAAATGCTATTTTAAAAATTATTCAATGGATATATAAAAATCTATAATGAACTTGGAAAGTGCGGATTGAATATTTGTGATAAAATTAAATTCTAAGAGGTGTATTGTGTGTTATGTTACGCAATATGTTTGAAATTTAAATTTATTTTATTACAAAAAATATTGTGAGGTAGAATTAATTCCCAATTTCGAATAGTACACAATATAATATTTATAGTCTGTTTTAATTGGCAATTTGGAATAGTACATAATATAATTAAATTATTAATGTGTGGGAATTGTACCCAAGCTGAAGATAGCTGAAGAGAAAAGTCTGATGCTGTGCTCTGTCTGCTTCTTTTTGTAGTTACTGCCAAATACTGGTCGTCATTCCACGTTGTAACTCGGAGGCGACCTGTACTGTAGCGTCTATAGATATGTCCATCATTTTGGGGTTATTGCCAAAGCCTAGAGATGACACTTTGGATGATTTCAAGTTCCTCGGATACTTACATCTGAGTACGCACACAATACAGGCGGCAGATAATTCTACCACTTAAAAAACCATCTACATGCGTCATCTGTGTCATAAGTATTCGGGTGTAGCATTAAGCGGCTTACACAACGCTTGAGAACAATTTTACTTCTTTGCTACCATTCCTTTTATACATCTTTCTTACAATCTCGTCATTTTGACGTACTATCGGCGTCATCTGATGGCTTCCTGTAATTTGCATATTGTTCTTGAAGATGTGTGCGATAATTCTACAAGTGAAGTTTACTTTAGACTTCGTTTTCCGTGTGATTCTGAATTATCCTTAATTTATGGACATATATATATACTTTTGAGACGCCTTCCAACCCTAGAGGGCACCACGAACTTGATCTCTACTCTGTGACCTCATTCCAAGGGGGGCTCACACGAGTACCCGCAGACGCAAGGTTGCGGCGAGCATAGAAAGACATGCGATCTGATAGCTCCTTAATATGTATGCCCAATAGTTCTGTTTTAACTATGTAAATACTGTACAATAATATATTTTTTAATTAAATGTCATCTTCTAAAAATTCGTTTGTTCAGTGAATCCAGAAAACCCCTAGACAACATTAAAATGAGCACTGAATCCCCTATCTGTATATAGGATTCTATATATATATATATATATACAAACATATATACATACATATACGTACACACACACAAACATATATTCACTCAAGAGCCAAAACATTATGACCACCCCTGCATTTTGCAATGAACTCGCCTGGATGACGTGGAAGGCACGTGATCAGGTGGAAGTGGTATTTAACTGCTGCTGGAGAGTCTGAAGAATCATTTTTTCACTTACTTCTGTGTGTGATGGGAAAGGCTGCGGATCTAAGCGACTTTGATAGAAGGCAGATTGTAATGGCTCGAAGGGTTGGAACAAGTATTTCCGAAATTGCACAACTCGTGGGTTGTTCGCGATCTACAGTTGTCAGTACTTATGCAAAGTGGATGAATTACGGTGAAACCAGCAGTAGACGACATGGTGTTGGACGTCCACACGCTATCAAAAAAAAAGGTCGTCGGAGACCGTCTCGCATGGTGAAGCAAAACCGGAGCCAGACAGTGGCTCACCTTACAGCCCAATACAATGCAGGGCCAAGTAGAATAGTATTGGAGCACACTGTTCAGTGGACACTGTTGGATATAGGGCTACGCAGCAAACGTCCCACTCGTGTGCCTTTGCTGACCAAGCGTTATCTCCAACTGCGCGTGCGCTGGGCCCGGGAACATCGCGACTGGTCAATGGATCAGTGGAAGAGGGTTGCCTGGTCAGATGAATCACGGTTTGTCATTCATCACGCCGATGACCGTGTCAGGATACGCCGTCTTCCAGGCGAACAGTTGCTCCCTCAATGTACAGTAGGCCATACACAGGCCGGTGGTAGCGGTATTATGCTTTGGGGGATGTTCTCTTGAGCATCTCTGGGACCTATGGTTGTGGTAGGGCAGACCATGAATGCTAGAGGGTATCTGAACATCATTGCGGACCAGTTGCACCCTTACATGGCCTCTGTTTTACCAGCCGGAAATGGAATGTTCCAACAGGACAACGCCCCGTGTTACAAGGCTAAAATTGTGTTGGAGTGGTTCCAGGAACATGATGCTGAATTCCAGTTAATATCCTGGCCGCCTAACTCACCGGATATCAGTCCGATAGAACACATTTGGGATGTCATGGGACGGCAGCTCAGAGTTCAAAGACCACCAATTCGCAATATCTCGGATTTGTATGACCGTTGCTTAAACATCTGGTACAATCTGTCTCCAGTCATTTAACAAGGACTTGTGGCATCTATGCCAAGGCGGATTGAAGCTGTGTTGCGCGACAAAGGTGGGCCAACTCGTTATTGACAGGTGGTCATAATGTTTTGGCTCTTGAGTGTATATATTCAAGGACAGCATTGAAAATAGCACACCAAGAAGGAAGCGAGCTATTATCGTGAATCCTTGCAAAGTTATTGAATGATGTCCGATATGAAAATGATCCAAGTTTGGTGCCAATGCGCATAACCACACACCCTGAAGTGATGCTGCAATCAGGAAGTGGTTCTTGACGCAAGTTGAGAGCAGTGGACATTAGATGGTATCCACGGGCAGAAAACCATGTCTGGAGTGATCAAGAAGACTAACGAGGCTAGAGGATCGAAAGATCGTGTGGTAAACGATAGTGGATCCCGCAGCGACTCATTCCGCTATACAATCAGATGAAGGGCTGCCAGTTGTTCCACAAACCATTTCCAGACACCTTGAGGAAGCGAATATGCAATCCAAGCGCCCTTTTCGTGTAACAACAAAACATCGGTGATTCTGTCTACAATGGTGCTAAGCCAGAAGGATGTGAAATGCTGCAAAATGGAAAAACATGGTGTTAAGTGATATCTTGGTTCGTTTTGAGGATAGATGATAACTGCGCACGGTTGTGAAGGCGCCCCACAGTAGAACGAAAATGGTGATTTACTGGACATGGCCTTTTCAACCAATTATTCTTCCTTAAGAATTTTAACGAGGTTGATAATCTATGTATTTTTTCTGCTGAATTGAATGGTGGTATCTGTTTGACGAAGGAGCGATGCGAAAGAAGCTAGGGATCTTAGAATAAATCTGCTTTGTTTTATTTAGTTCCGTATGAAATAATACTCACGTACTTAACACATAAACAGGTATCTGAAACTCTCCAATTTGTTATATCGACAATATATAATCACTGTCAAGTGTTTAATATTGTCGATATAGTCCCAAGCATTAACTCCCAAGCATTAACATTTTTTCGGGTTTTTTTCCCCCTAGTCAAGGCGAAATTTGTCTATAGTTGAATTTGATTATATTTAAATACACATATCTGTACTAATATTCAAAATCATTAGTTGACTCACTCACTCATTACTATCCACCTCGTACATAGATAGTTGAATAGATAGAACATCGACATAGATAGATGAAATTCATTAAAGAGGTTGATTTTACTTAATAGAGATCGTTTTTTTTTTAAATCTATAATTTCACTAAAAAGATAATAAACAAAACTGAAAAAAGAAGTCAAAACTTTAATTTTAAATACACTTTCAGAAACAGAAAGATGTGTAGTAAGTCAATGGCGGACAAAGTCGCAGATACCATATAGTAAAAGATAAAATCTGTTGAATTTTAAAAATATATTATAATACAAAATATAAAATTTGATGTATGTTAATATGAGCAAAAATACAATATTATAAATTATCACAAAAATAATTTAAATAATTAAATTACATTTAAAATGGCATAATAATAATACGTATTAAACAACGAAATTCTTAAAATAAGGTACTTTTAGTTGACTTCCACATCATAGGGTTCGTTTCTATAAAGAACTTGAGATCTTTCACACAATCCACTAAAAAATCTTGTTCTATCTATTGACATCTTTCCACGAAATCCAAAAACTCTATTATTGGGTTATCTTCTTCGGTGATACATTCAACGACAAGAAGTAACTGTTCAACTTCTGGGAACAAATTCTTCTTCATTGGATAAGAGCACTATGATATCAGAGTTGAAATCATGGGATCAGAGTTGATAAGATTACTAATTTGGCTGGTTGGTTGTAATAAATAATATTATACCTAGACACCTATTTACACTATTTTTATTACAATTCATTTAAAATACTTAAGTTGATATTAATAAGGTAAAAAAAAGTTCTTGTTGCACTTACAGTTGCAATTCAAATGTAATATTTTGGGTGCATTTCACACGCTAAAAAAGCATAGCAATGTCCTCGAATACGACGTTCTTGTAGAGTGTTTAGCTAGCTTTGACTGTCTCTTCTTTTCTGAAATTTTCGGTAGAATGGAATTGACCACGCCTCTTCCAAAACTACAGGACATAAATCTTTGGTTTTAGTTGGATAGCTGAAAGTAATAAACCAGTTAATGGTCCCGAGCACTCTAACCGGTGAGGGAATTGACACCTGCTGAAATAGACACTTGATGTGGAGGTGTTTTTGATACCCAGAAGAATTGGACTTTAACAGGTCATAGTTCATGAGAAACAGAAATGTTGCTTGCCCTTTCTCACGAGTTCAGATGTCTTTAATGAGGACTTTGTCCGGATGCAAGAGGGACCACTAACGAACTTGCTAAGTATGATCTCCGCACTTATCCTAATTTGTAGATTTTCGAAACATTTTTCAGGCTCTAAACTCTCTACAGATTCAAAACACTTTGTTAAGAGCTTCTTGAGCCTCTTCTGAGAATTTTCTAATTGAAAAATAAACCCTTTGGATTGTTTTCATACTATGGATGAACATTTTATGCACAATTGGTGGCATAAAGTAGTTCTTGCATAAATCTCAGCGGTTTTTCAGGCAAATAACCCGAATTTTTTAGGGCAAACTCTTTTACTAGAAGAAATTACTTGCAATACAACTACCAATCTTCTGATAGTCTCGTCATTAATGGAATAAGTGCATCAGCAATAGATCGCTGAAAAATATTCGTGCCATAATGTCATCGCTATATGTTCCAGCATCTTGCTTCAACATGAAGTCGCAGCTCATTAGTAAATTATTTTTGTATTTTAATTTTTATCTTTTGTTGTTGGTTCTTGTACAAATCTGTTTTTCCTAACCACTTTTAAGTCCAGCTCATAAGAAATATGCAATAAGCACTCCAAAAATCTAATGTTGACATGAAAATGAGAAATGTCAAACTTGTAATGCTCAGCAAAATGAGTTATTTCGTCAATTCGCTTCAGGTCGTTCATCATTTTTGGTGTAACACTACACACATAGCAACTCATGGAGGAATTTATGTACGTCACAACATTTATGGTTTTGCTATCGACCATCGTCATTCAAACCTCGTGTCTTAGCTTTATTTAATGTGTGTAGGGATCAGCGATGTGTTACCTGATTCCATTCGTTCCTTTTCCTGCTTGATAATTTCAGGAGTGTCTTTGCAGTACACAAATTTCACAGATCTACAAAAATGTATAGACGAGGGTCTTAGGTTTTCCCAAACAGTTGATGAGTTGTCTGTTTCAATTAATCTGATTGGAACTATTGTACAACATTGAGTCATCCGTACTTGTGTCATTGTTCAATAAAAAAAGGCTGCTTGTCCTCACTCCGGCTAAATAAATCATTGCATCTCCATTCTGAAATGAGCTTCAGGTTTCTCTCTCTTTTTTTTTTAACATCTCATTCATGGAGATTATTGACAAAATTCGCGACGCGGTGTGGTTCAGGAGAGCACAAAGAGGAATCTTTGCTTCCAACTCAGTTACCTCACATTTTTCAGGATAACATTCCTTTTTGGCTTTGTCGAACTCATAATAAGAAAGAAAGATTTTCAATCCTGCTTTCAATATGGCATATCTTAAAATAAAGCATTGCGATTTGAACAGATTGAGAAATGTATTTAAGGCAAGTGCATTTTCCATTGAGAAGGAAATAGCGTCATATTTCTTATCGGCATCGCATATTTTTTAATACCTTCGAATCTTCTGAATCATCCAATATTTTATTAAATAATTTGACCTTCATGTCTCCGATTCATTTTCGCAGCAAAAAGTAGTTCCCCCGAATACCTTACCCTCAACTCTTCAACTCTACGCATTTTGTGCCTTTCAGAAAGTTCATCGAAATACTTGAACGTAACATCAATTTCTTCAACAGACTGAAAGAATCCCTCCGGATAATTAAAAAAAAATATTGAACCAACTTCCTTTTTACGAAAAAAGAAATCTTTGTTGTAATAAGAATTCATCCACTTTTTTTCAAATGGATAGAAAATGATTTAACTTTATTTTCAAGAAGTAAAATGCTACTCTAAGATAAATTCAAAGCAAACATGATAAGTAAAATTTCTTCTTTTAGAATAAGATAATTTTGTTCAACTGTTTAGATGAGTTCCACAAAGAAATGCACAATGAGATTCATGGTCTAAAGATGAGGTCTACTCTTAATCTCACTTCGAACTGAATTTGAATAACACAAGCTCAAGTGGAAACGAACCTCAAATCACCGGTCACTGACTTAAGTGGGTACAAAATTAATTAATTATTTCATCGGATTCTTTATTACATATGAGAAATTATGTGAAATCAGTTATTAAAAATACAACAGATGCTGCGTTTCTTTTTTTTTTCATTTGACTTTTTCTCAATCTCTCCGTTTTAATATTTATTCGCTATTCTCAAAATATGATTGATCTAAAAATAAATTTAAAAAATTAATCGAAGTATCACGGACATGAAAAGAAGCAAATGATTGTACAATAATTTCAAAATAACGTGAAATATTTGTCATATTTATAAACTGCTATACATTTTTATATTACCATATGAGTAAAAATATAACTTTGATTGATTTAATAACAATTCACATTCATTCAGCGTATCACGTGCGTGATTACACCTTGAGTTCGTGCACTTTTGTTACTTTTATTTCAAAAGTAAATCAAGCAATGACTAGCAGATTTTACAATTATCTAAACATGATCAAAATATGTAGCTCTTCTTATACTGTTGTGATTTTTTAAGCTAAAGGTTGAAACTTAGTTTGAGTGTAGATTTGGAGTCAATCCCCTGATCATTGCTTAAAAGCCCAACTTTGAGCCCCAATGTGAAAGTAATTTGAAATATGATCGTTTATGAATCAGTATGTTATTTATCAAGTTTCACAAATTACGATTCACAACTAATTTAATCTTAGAAAACAAATTGACCGGATGTCAGAAAACATGTAACTAAAAACATTTGCTACTGGCAAAAGATATTCATATTTTATCTATTAAAAATTGTGCATTTCAATGCAATTTGAGTTTCATTCGGTCATATCATTCAAATGGTTTTTTCCTAAGCTAATTTACGTGTTTTTCACAATAAAAAGACTTCCTTTTTCGCTTGTAGATCCTCCTGTGGATATAAAAACAGAGTTATAGTAATAAAAAAAATCGTGCAGTGGTGAAGAGATGTTCTCACAGAGATTTTGGCTTTTGCCAAAAGCAGAAATAGAAATGAATAAAAAAAAAAGAGTCATAAGGAAGCCTCTTTCGAAACGGATGTGCTTAAGGGAATCTCGGTTGGAAATCCTACGCACTGTTGGAATGCCTTTCACCTTGAGCAGCTGGAGTTCATGTTTTTAAGAAACCAGAGTGGGTGTGCTCGCGATTTCAAGATATATTTCATTCGGATGTTTGTGTCTTTCAAGAGGTAGTCATGGAAAAAAGAACTAAAGACAGCATCTCGCCACATGAGACGATATGAAACATGTATTGCCGATTCATTTTTTAGCCTTGAGATCATACATTCTGTTATTCATGTCATTCACAAATCTATAATTAAAACGAAGTATTAGTGCAATAAGATATTCACATCTTTTAACTGCTTGCAGAGTTAGAGATGGGATAGAAGTGCAAGATCAAAAGACACTTTATCTTTCAATGAGTTCTTGCGTCGAACTAATACTAGTTTAATATTTTTCAGAGGTCTAAATATCGCTTCAGCTTATAAATTTTCGGGTGAAAAAGAACAGTTTTTACCTCAAGTTTAATGAATACGTTCGTATTTTAGAAAATTTCCTTATCTTTATTATTTTGATTATATATTATTTATCCTCAAGGTGAAAGTCTAAAAGCTAATAAATCAGAGCACTTAAAAATCTACTGTCAAACTGGATTGTAGCGAAAAAAATAAACATCCATATACGTGTATGTATGACTATTGAATTTATCTACCTGATTCAGTGTTATGATATCGAAAGCTAAAAATGAGCAACTTTATAATCAGCTGCAATGGAAAATAAGTTACAACATGTAAAAAGATTTTAAGCGCATACAAATGAAAACATGTGTCTGTAGTACATTTTCATGCACTGATAACGAATATGACCTTTAAATTTCCCCCTCACCCTCAAATTTTTTTATAAATTGAAAATTATGTCAAAAATGATCTTTATGAATATGTATAATAAACCTCTTCTTAAGTGAATCTCGTTGCTTTCTTATTTATTATCATTGCTTATGGTAAACCTCAGAGCAGTAATGAGTCATTCTTTTTAGTGGTGCGCTCGCATAGAACGGAGCTTTGTCATATGATGAGCAACTGACGATTGGAAGCTTTCTTGCACGATAATTGCACTTTATTCAGTTTTTTGAAATGAGTTTGTGAAGTGATTAGTTTTATGCGTTGGTGCTTCTGCGAAAACATTTAGCCCGTTTCATTATAATGGGTAGATATCCCGCCGATCAAGTATTAACTCACCTGATTATTTATTTACCTCAAGTATTAATTCACCTGATTATTTATTTACCTCAAGTATTAATTCACCTGATTATTTATTTACCTCAAGTATTAATTCACCTGATTATTTATTTACCTCAAGTATGAATTCACCTGATTATTTATTTACCTCAAGTATTAATTCACCTACGGTAAGAACAGAAGCAGAAAATAACAGCTAAGGCTAATCAAGCTTATTATTTATATTTTGGGTTTCATGTAAGGGGATGAAGAAAAAACAAGGAACCCATATATCATTCATAACGTGTTATTCTGGTTTGCTTCACTGGATGAAATGTGACAAAGATCGGTGCATGAATGCAATTTGAAGTTCCTATCATTTGGTGAAAGCAGGCGAGTCAAGTACATTATAGTTATTTTTTTCTTTCTAAAATTATTGGAATTTCCAGTAAAATAAAACTTGATTTATAATACCTTCAAGTACCGTCTGCAAAACAGCCTTTACTGCACGGACCTGAAAAAGTCCGAACCAGCAACACCATTTGACCTATCTTTCAGTCCTAAACGTAAGACAACACCGAACTTAATTTGGTGAAGGAAATTAAGTGAATAATTGACCCGAATTTTACCAATCGGAAATTTTGAGGTATAGATTGCAATAGTGGAATTCAATAATTCCAATCACTAGAATATCATCATACTGAAAAAGATATAAGCAGTTTCAGAGTATTTTTCATTATACATTTCCATGTGCGTGTGCATAAATACAGGGTTATACAAAATTAATCATTGAATTTCAAAATTCCAAAAATAAACGACACAGAACAATAAGTAATACATGATTTCAAGGGGGAAATATGGAAATCTTATAATGTGAACAATAGACGTTGTTCGTGTTTTTTTCGTGAAGATATTTCAAGAAAGTTTTTTTTAGAAACTGTTCCGTAGCAGAAGTAATAATCGTGTCTGCGGAGCAGTAAGCTTTTTGTGTGCTGTCATTTGCGCGGTGTGGATCTGTGATCACCGTTCAGCATGAATTTCGTAATAAATGCCGAATTAATCTACCTACGCTCTGAGTGTTCGAAGGTGGTATCATCAGTTTGTAGAGCAGTGGATGTCTTTGTAAATGGAAAAGTTGAGGGCGATAGTGTCTTGAGATTATACATGTAACTAAAGGAAACTATATTGAACACTTTAAAAAGGAAATTCAGTTTTTTTCTTTTGTATTAATGTGTTGCTTATCATTCTGTGTTGTTTATATATTGGTTAGCATTTTGCAATTGGATGATTCACTCTGAATAACCATGTTTGATAGTTAAATGGCTGCAGTGGGTTTCGAATATGTTCTTCAGGAATGGAGGTTGTGCATAGACTCTTCTAAGACAAACCTCAAGGCAATGTTGCTATACAACGACAATACAAAACGATTAATGACAGTGGTACCTTTAGTGGAAATGAAAGAAACGTACGAGAGTATATCTGGGTTAGTAACGTTAATACAGTACGCCAAAGACAACTGGTAATTTTGTGAAAATTTGTAAATCATTGGTTTAGTGCTCGGACTTCAGAGAGGGTTTACGAAATATATTTGTTCTCTGATGGACCGAAAGGAGGTATTTCTTCCACTTTTACTTTTGTAGTTAGATATACTTAAACATTTTAAGAAATCTGGGGGCAAAAAAGAAACGTTTCCATATATTAAAAGACGTTTTCCAAATGTGAGCCAAGTTAAATTAAGAGAGTGAATATTCATTGCCCACAGGTTAGCAAACTTTGGTGCCAAAGCTGAATATTTGAAGAATGTATTTAATTACTTTAGAGATGGTTGTCTGGAAGACAGTTGCTTCAGAGATTCTTGATTTTTTAATACCAAATACGAGTACCAAAAAGCCATAAGCAATTACTAAACGGACTCCTATAATGTTACGAAATGCTAGGACGTCACTCAAAATACACTTCCTGATTTCCCATTTGCACTTTTTCTCCGAAACCATAAGAGCTCAAAGTGAGGAGCAATGAGAACGATTCCACCAGGATTTCACGCAATGGAATAAGTTGATACCAAGGGTAATGGGATCCCAATAACTAGGATGGGTGAATTTTGTTTGTGTTTTCTATGAGAGGATGAAACACCGTATCACAAAGAAGAAAGTACAAATGTTGAATGTCGAAATGTTTTCAACATTCCTTGTTGTGTTTCATTAGACACAAATAAAAAAAAATCGCATTTTCATTGTTACGCTGCCAAATTTAATGATTTAATGCATAACTAAGTGAAATTCTGAAAGTGCATAATTATAAATTATATACAAACAAGCATTTTTTTTTCTAGTAATGAAATTCAAAATTCTGATAAAATTTGAGTTCAGTGACATTAAATGTAATCCAGTTTTCTATTCAGTTTTAGAAAACGTAGTTCATTTAATTTTTTTAATTCATCTTTTTTGGAAAAAAAAGCCAATTTTGATGATTTATTATTAGACACTGTCACAAAAAAGTGATAAGTGTTAAATATTTTTAATGATCATTTTCGTATTCAGCATTGTCAAATTAGTAAAAAACACTAAAAAAACTTTGTGCCAGAAAAAAATGGTAAAATTTGTTGCCTAGGGTTATGAAATGTATTTGTAAAATTCAATGAGATTTGGAGTGCAAAAATGTATCAATTCTGATCTGATTAGAAAAAAAAAAGCTTTCGACAGTATCAATACAGAAATTTTTATCTTGAAATAACAATTCTTGGAGGACAACTCATTTGTAAAATAAATCATTATAGGTAATTATATTTGTTTTTCATAATCTTAAAATTCTTGGAAGACAACTCATTAATAAATCATTATAGGGAATTAGATTTGTTTTTCATAACCTAAAAAAGCTAACTAAATCACTATGGATATTTTTATTTGAGATCACATCACTGGTAAATACATATATGTAATGATTTAACTTTAATTTATAATAGTTTCTCTTAATAATAATTTAATTCCCTAATTTTTCCCATTCTTTCACTTAAAAGTAAAGAGTCCATTTGTGACGGGTCTATCCGCGACCTTGTCACTAATAGTCTTCTTGGGGAGTTTTCACTCCTCAACAGTTATTTGTATTGGGGAGCTTCCTCCGAAGCAGAGAACGGAAACATGCAAATTAAGACTGATAAATGTATATATAGTGTAAGCTTTCAAGAAAAAGGAGAGAGGGGAGATAGGATAGACTTGTAGATGAGCAGTCAATAAAGTAAATTGTTTTAGAGATGTCGACCTTTCCTTCCGTACCGTCCGACCCTTTATTATTACAATGGCGCCCCGTTTACCCAAACCCCGAGATAGGAGTCGGCTCTAGTTTTAGAGTATTACCTGAAAATTTTTGTTCCGGAAGGGAAAACGTGTCGGAATTTATGGATAGTATAGAGAATAAGTTGCTGTATTTTGTGACTCCCACAAATTTAGCTTGTTCTTACTTAAAAGGTCATCTTATTGGAAGAGCAAAAGACTGGGTTGAGGTAATATTGGGTTGTTCGGAAAGTAATTTCGTATTTTTTTGTGGAAATGAAAGACAGTTTTCGTATAATAAACAAATACTTTATTAAATTATATACTGGCCGTTCTGGTCCAACACCTTTTGCCATCTTTCTGGTAGTAGCATAATTCCACGCTCATAAAATTTTTGGTCTTTGCTGGCAAAAAATTGATCGAGGTGGTTTTTGACCTCCTCATTTGAGGTGAAGGTTTTACCGTCTAAAAAATTTTGGAGTGACCGGAACAAATAATAATCCGATGGTGCCAGGTCTGGAGAATATGGTGGGTGTGACATTGTATCCCATTCAAGCTGTAAAAGCTTTTGGCGAGTGACCAAACTTGTGTGAGGTCTCGCGTTGTCTTGGTGAAACACTACACCTTTCCTGTTGATTAGTTCTGACCTTTTCTGTCGAAGTGCATCATTCAGTTTGTCCAGCTGATGACAGTAGACTTCCGAATTAATCGTTGTGTTATCCGGTAAAAGCTCAAAAAAAAAAAAAAAAAAACCGATTCCATTAAAATCCCACCAAACAGACAGCATCACCTTTTTTTGGTGAATATCGGCTTTGGAAATGGTTTGAGCCGGTTCATCTTTTTTGCTCCATGACCTCTCGCGTTTGACGTTGTTGTATACAACCCATTTTTCGTCCCCAGTGATGATGCGCTTCAAAAACTGATCATTTTCGTGACGTTTGAGAAGCGAATCGCAGACGTCAATGCGGCGACACAGATTTCTCTCTGTGAGAACATGGGGAACCCATACATCGAGCTTCGAGGATAATCCCAGACCTTTCAAGTGGTCATAAACTGTTGAATTTGATAAATTTAACCTCAATCCGATCTCACGTGTTGTTATTCGCCGGTTCGCATCAACTAATGCCTTTATCGCGTCTTTATCAGCTTCAACCGGCCTTCCCGAACGTGGTGCATCTTCGACATCAAAATTGCCGGATCGAAATTTAGCGAACCAGTTCTGGCACTGGCGTACTGTCAACACACCTTCTCCATACACATCGGTCGATTTCTTTCTGGCTTGAACAGCATTTTTACCCTTTCTGTAGTAAAACAGTAAGATATGTCGGAAATGCTGCTTATCGCTCTCCATATTTAAAAGGGCACCAACCAAAAACTACTGCGTAGAATTAATTGGAATTTTTCACACACAAGCCTTGCTATATGAGCTCTCAAAGCATATAAAAGTTATACGGCTTAAATGTGAAGTTGGGTGCAAAAAAATACAATTAAATCCTCTGTCGGGAAAAAACGAAATTACTTTCCGAACAACCCAATAGGTTCTTCGCGGCAACAGACTTTGCACAATTAAAACAGGCATTAACAAACAGCTTTCCGGTGGTCAGAAATAAATCGGAATTAGAAGCTGAGTTTTACTCGTTGTACCAAGTTAGAAGTCAGGCACCGTCAGATTTTGTTTATAAATTATTGAAGATACAGAAAATCCTTAATTTTGAAATGGCTGAAGAAAAACTGTTAAATCACATCATTATGTGATTATCCTCACAGGTAATGGATTATGTAGAAGTTCGAAACCCCGCTACAAAGGCCCAACAAGTACGATTAGTAGAAAAGTATGAGGAACGACATGGGTATAAGGAAACCCCGGGTTCGAGCAATAATGGCGGAAGAAAGGAATGAGATTCGAGTAGAAGGTTGCACGACAGTCGTTTCGAAAGAAACTGGCGGAATAGAAGGGTTGATTATAGGCAGAATGAAGCGCGGTTGACGAATATGGATTCGAATAATTTTAGATATCACGGAAGTGCAGGAAATCAGGGGTTCGAGAACAGAATTCGGAATGATCAAGGTGATCAAGGAGTCGATAGTCGCAGGAGTCGCAATGATTTTGCAAACAGAGGATCGAGTGGTGATTGGACCAGAAGGGAGCGATCGCAAATGGAAGTAAACCCTCCTAGTAGAATGGCTACTATGCGGATAAGTCCTGTGATAAGAAACCCTGATTTTGATAAAAAATCATTAGTAATTCCAGATTCGGAGATTAAAGGGGTAACACAAATAGAGGAACAAGTGGAGATCGATCTCTCCCACACGAAGCGAGATATGGCTCTTGATCCACATAACGTAAGACAAACTACAAAAGTACAATGCCAGAATATCTCCAACCGTAGTGTTAATCGTAACCAAAGTTTTGAGCGCTCGCGAATAGATTTAAATTCATTATCTGTAAAATCAGCAGAGACTTGCAAACAACAAGAGAGAGAATTTGAAAATGTTATTAAAGATTTTCAGAGTCGGCTACAAACTTTGATAAGGAGGTCTGAGAGATTACAGAAGCGGTTCCAATGTTTATTAAATAATCAAAATATAAATCCCAGTTTTTCTTTTGCATCTAGTAGCAATTCTGGGCAATTTAGCCACTCTGTTAGAAGGGGGGCGAGCACCAGTTATCATGAAAAGCAGTCTAATCAATATGGTCGAGGAATCCGAGTGAAGCTAGGAGAAGACTCAGTGTGTGGTAATATTGAGAAATTGTGTGAAGAGACTAGGAAGAATACTAAGATTCAACAGGATAGATGGGTAAAATATTATAATAAGAGAACACGGGAAGTTAATGTTAAGGTAAAGGATTTAGTGTTGGTGCAAACACATCCTATGAGATCGACAAGCAAGAGGATTGTGGGTAAGTTTAAACATAAATTTGAAGGCCATATGAGGTGATGAAGGTTGAGAACAACAATGTGGTTATTTGGAAAGGGAGTAAACTGATAACGGTGAATGTATATCAGGTACGGATTTATCACCCAAGAGAAAGGGATGAAGGTGTTGCGGAGACAGACGGATTGGATGGTGAAAGGTCTAGGGCAGAACAGGTAGAAACTGAGGGTAGCAAAGGACTAGCCCGGGAGGAAACCTCTAGAAAAGAAAAATGGCGAGGAAAGAGAATGATGAGTGAAGGGTCGACAGAATCTTCCAATAATAAGGAAAGACGGCATCGGAGTAAAAGGAGGCCACCAGTGAGAAGGAACTGGCGAAAACTCAGTGCGCCTTCTTCTTTAGTTGAGAATAGTGAAGTGAAAAGACTACCCCATGGGAGTTGTAAGTGGAGTATAAGACCAATTCTGGTATCACTTCCATCTCAAGGAGCAAGCGTCGATAATCAAGTCCTGTCCGGAAGATCCAGTCCAGGTCCACCTCAAGGAGCGACAGACAACCACAGACAAGTCCTGCCTGGGAGGTCAAGTCCTTGTCGGCTTAGCAGCAGACGACATATCAAGGAAGGGCAAGAGGAGTCCCGGAGGTAAAGTCCATTTCCCCTACGCAACAGATTTCTCATCAGCGAGAGGCAAGCGGCAACAGGAAGGACAATTCCATACCTGACAAGAGCCGGAGGAGTAGATACAGCGAGGAACAGGAGTAGATTTCGGCCCTACAACTGACTCAATAATGATGATTGTAAAAATGTTAAAGTTGTTAGTTATTTAAGAATATTTAAATTTATTAACGTAATTTCTATCGGGGCGTTAAGACCCTCAAATAAATCACGTTTTCTTCACGGAGGGGGTTGTGACGGGTCTATCCGCGACCTTGTCACTAACAGTCCTCAAGGGGAATTTTCAGTCCTTAGAAATTATTTTTATTAGAATGCTTTCTCCGAAGAAGAGAACGTAATCATGCTGATTGGGACTGATATATATATTGTATAAGCTTTCAGAAGAAGAGAGAGAGAAAAAGAGAGAATAGATTTGTTCTGTAGCTGAGCTTCTGCTAATAAATTAAATTGTTTTAGAGATGTCGACATTTCCTTCCCTACCTTTCGACCCCTTGTCATTACACAATCTTATTTCCTTTTTAACTTAAATTTATGCAATCACACGCACTTAAACTCTATAGTATAAAATTCGCACTTTATGGTCTTTCTTCTCTTCGGCCTTGCTGGCCGACGTTGCGTTGCATCATCACCATGTTATTCTCTCTCTCTCAACGTAATCTCAAATTATATACAAAGTGGCCTCTCCCTCTCAGCGATAATGGCATAAAAAAGCTTTACTCGACAAACTGGTGGTCTTTATTACCTCAACCATAGATGTTTTACTAGCACTTTTAAAAGTATAACATTAAAGTCGGCAGGATCACTTGCTATCCTTGCCGCTCCCCCGACCACGCACACAAAATTAAAAATGGAATTCAACATGAAAAAGAGGGTATTGTTCACTACAGCCATCACCAAGTGTCTTTCGCCGAAGCTATAACTACTACGAAAATAATTTTTGAATCCAACGATTTTTAGGACTGAATCCATTTTAAATCTAAACTTACAAATGACCACAACAACCAAGGAAAAACACTCAAAGTCGCATAAAGATGACCAAACCCAGCCGTTATCATGAAAACAATAAAGCCGGACGCCGCTGGGCATAGCTCGTTGTTTCTTCCAGTACATTTGTGAAATTCCAGCGAATTTTATTTATTCCAGCGAATCAATTTAATTTCATGCTCATCTCGACAAGATAATCAGATGTCTTACTACTGTCATATCAGCATTATCTCCAAATGAAATTCCTAAAAATTTTAACGTGTCGTCTCTGCAGGATTCAAAGCTCCTAATACTTCCTCCTGTTATTTGAAGACATCGACTACCACCATCTTTAGGAAACAGTGTAAGCCTATTCTAAAAGAACAGATCCTATGAAATATGATTGGTTTTATTGACTATCCATGGATATTTAAGATTTCTTCTACAGTAAATTTGTTACAAAGGTAAAAAATAATATAGTTAAATTTAACAACTTTAAAATTCTTAGGTTAATGAAAATTTATTAATTGTACGGATATATAATGTATGTGTAGAGTTAATTATTTCTTCTTTAACAAAAAATTAAAAAATAAAAGAAATTAAAAGAATGTATAAATTCTGAGTTAATTAATATTGCATTTGTATTTATGCTAAATTTGAAATTAATTTTATTATAAAAGTGTGGGTTTTAAAAATTCGTAAAATACAAACTAATTTTTTTTTTCATAATGTGCGAAAAAAAAGTATTTTATAAAAGCATAATCACAAATTTTGAAATCTATTTTGAATGTTGGTGCATTGATTTAAGATGTTAACTGTTATAATAACATTGCTTGCTGTTTAATTAAAATTATTATTGGTTTAATTTTGATTCTTAGTTATTATGATTTTAAAAAGTTAACATATTTTAAGATTTAATTAAATGGTTTGAAGTATTTTTGAAAAGTACTCTATCATACGTTGTGTATAATACTAAAGTTCGTGTCATATCCTTTCAATGTTAATTACTGTTATTAAGGTCCAAAAAGATAGTCAACAATTCTAACATAACTATGGAAGATGAAAATAACCCCACAAATCCTGAATCAGAAAATAGTACTCACAGAATTCCAAAAGGCAAAACCCTAGAAATGAACTTCATATCATTCTTTTTGATCTTGACAGTGGGATGAAAATGTAATTGTGGTTAAATAGTTTCAATCAGGCATGTTCACATAATAATAGAGATGATGCTTGGAAACTTAATAATATTACTAACTTTTTGAAGGGCTCAGCATTAACTCAATATATTCATTCCTGCTTGAATATTTCTCATTTTAATGATTTATGTTGCGTTCAGAATGAAAATTGTCTTGAGCCCAGTGTAATTAGCTTTACTGACTTTTCCCTACATATGTTTATTTCGAAGATATTAGCACAATATTTTCATAAGAAATTAAATTTTAGGAGAAAATTGGGACTTTCACCTTAGTTGATTTTTGAAGGTTTAACAGATGGGTTGCCTACCCATTTAAAACAATTAGTAACTATCAACCCACCAAACTCCCCATCAGAATGACTCACAGAGGTGAAAAAACCTTTCAAGATACAAGAATTCAATCCTGAAACAAGTAAGGTTAGAAACAATGAACCCATGATTAGAAGTACACCAAATTATCATAATAGACCACCTGCACCTTTTATGACCAGGCAACCAACACCATTTATACCTCGAGCACCAAACTATTTCAGGCCTAATTTCCAAAATTACTCGAGGCCACGTACAAACTATTTCAATAATCCTTATCCACATTTTGGCAATAGACCAAATCTTAACTCAGCAGGGATTACCACCTTTCTCCTGTAGTTTAGTTTATATTAATGTCACACTAGAAGCAACACGAGGGCTATTGGCAATGGACCTCATAATTTGGAATCACGGTCAAGTGACGAGGACGACACCTGAGTTGGAACCCTCCTCTCCTAACATCCACACCACGCCAACGGGAGGACTTTAGGCCTCGACAGATTTAACGTGCATCAGGCCCGGCTACACGTCGGGTCTTTGGCGGCCAAGGATCGAACCCCAGACTGAACAAAAACCGCCGGCCACGAATCCGAAACCATAACCACTAGACTACCGCAACCACTTTCTCCTGTAGAATTTGTACAAGAAAAGACATTATAAATGCATATCATTGGTCACAAACGTGTCCTTTGAGATAACCTTATTTTTTGAGTAACTTACCCATGTCTAATTCTGTTTCCCAGTGCACAGGATACACAGTTAGTTCTGAACAAAATCTCATTGAAATCAAAACACCTCTACTGAGGCCCATGACCTAGTACAATGATAATTACTAGCGTCCGGACACTTCTCAACCAATTCAGATACTTCAACAACCTCAAGTCTAGCTAACTTGAGATATTTACCCATTTTATTTGACAATGTCAATGTCGTTATTGACACAAGATCCACTCTCTCACTTATTTCTGCAGATATTGTTAACAAACTTCACTTATAGGTAAAGAAGGTTAATCCTATCAAAGTAAATCAAGCTTCCAACTTAGACAAATGTGTGAAACATATTTAAGAATAGGAGAAATTAACAAAAGTGTAAAATTATATATTATTAATAACCATTTAACTTGTAAAATTTTAATACATCCAGATTGTAGTCTTTTTAATTTAATTATTGATTATGACAAAAACAAAATTTATCAAAATGGAAAACGGATTATTAATTTACATGCCCAAAATAAAAATGCAACTTCTTTATATATAACAGAAAATATTCCTGAACAAGATAATACTGGTGTTGGTAAATCGGAAACCTCAGGAGAAACATTTAATCTCTTGACTGTTAGTAAAGAACTATTCCTTCCAGTTCAAAATCTTGTAACAAAATATTCTAATGTTTTTGCAAAAGATAAATATGATGTTGGTAGAATAAGAATGGAACACAGTCACGAAAAATTTTAATATCTAATTTACCAGTTTCCCAAAGAGCCTATAGAACTTCTACCACTGAAGAGGTTGAAATTAATATTCAAATTTTACTAACTGCAGGTTTAAATGAAGAATCGAACAGTTGCTACTACTCTCCTGTTACATTGGCTTATAAACGGGATGAGAGTAAAAAAAAAAACTAGATTATGTATTGACTACCACAAAATAAAGTTAAATATTTCCCCCTCTTGATCTTGCTTCGGGGTACTGGCACATCCCCTTGCATGAAATAGACAAGGAAAAATTAGCCTTTGTCACTACAGACGGTTTGTTCGTGTTTCAAGTGCTGCTATTTGGATACAAAAATGCCCAGGCAATATTTTTAATCGCAGACTCTTAAATAAATATAAAATTTCAAATTTTGCCTGTCATTATTTCTATGACGTAGTGGTTTTTTCCAATTCATTGGAAGAACACCATGCTCATTTAGAACAAATATTTAAAATATGTCAGGAAGAAAATATTAAACTTAAATTTTCCAAATGTGTTTTTGCTGAAAATCAAATCAACTTCCTTGGTTATGGGGGGAAAGAAGGTTTTTTATTCCATATAATCATAATATTAAAAATATTATTAGTAGCAAATTATAAACTCCAAAAAATGGGAAACAACTTCAAGCTTTTCTCGGCTCAGTAAATATGTATAATAAATTCATAGATTTATATGCTCAAATTAGGGAACCATTAAATAAACTTCTTAAAAAAGATAAACAATGGCTTTGGACATAAGAATGTCAGAATGCTTTTGATTTATTAAAGAAAAACTTACTACAAAACCTGTACTACAATTATATAATCCTAGATTACTTTGCATGTTTTGGGATGCTTCTCAGGTAGCAATCGGTGCAATTCTCAAACAACCTGATAAATCTGGTAAACTACATCCTGTATCAAGTTGTTCATGAACTTTATGTAATTATGAAAAAAGTTATTGTTAACTAGAATGTTCAGCAACTGTAGACAGTCTCGACAAATTTAACTACTATTTGCATGGCAAAAAATTCACAATCCATATTGATCATGCTGCACTTGTGTGGCTTAAAAATATCAAAAATTTCAGGGGAAGATTATTTCGCTGGTCTCTAAAATTAAGTATGTTTGATTATGAGATTAAATACTTAAAGGGGACAGCAAACATCGAAGCTGATAAGTTATCAAGACACCCTACAGTCCAAAATATTCAACATACTATACATTTATTTGAATTGGATGAAATAAGAACACATCAAAATATAGATTAGTTAGATTATAAAAAATCAATGATGTCTTTGTTCTTAAAAAGAAAAACTTATTCAAAATTGTTGTACCTTTTTCTTTTAGGCGAAAAATATTGCAAAATGCTCGTGAAAAATTTGGACATCTAGGTATTCAAAAAATGACAAATTTAATTACTTCTCAATATTACTGACCTCACATTAATTTAGATACCCCAGCTTTTGTTAAATATTGTGATGTCTGTCAATTGAATAAAAAAAAAATGCAAAAAAAAAGCTTTGGTCTTTTGCAGACTGTATCTTCCCCGATCGACCGTTTGAATGTCTTTCTCTCAATACTGTTGGAGGATTTAACTATTATAACTCCACTAAACATATTTGCATTTAGTAATTGATCATGCAACATGTTACTTTTGGACTTTTCCTTCAAAAAGTGAAACCTCAGAAACCTACGCTAATTGTCTAAAACATATTTTCCAAATTCAAGTCCCCCAAAAATTATTAACACACAGAAACGGTGCATTTATTTCATTTAAATTCAAAAGATTCCTTAGAAATTACGATATCAAACATTTGTTAACCTCTGCTCCTCACCCACAGACGAACGGCAAAAATGAATGATTGAATCAATCAATAATAACCAAATTAAAAAGTAAAGTGAATTCTTCTTCCAAGATTCCTTGGACTAAACTTAGTTATCAATGAATATAATTTGCCCCCACATTCTGTAACAAAATTTCCTCCTAGTTATCTCTAATATAGTAATTTATCCTATTCCCCTTCATTAAATCAAAATCAATTTTATCTTCCAGTCCAAAAAGCTAGAAAATTGGCAAACAACAAAATGTTATGACATAAATGAAATTAAATATGATGTTCACTTTATCGAATCTCCTTTTAAACCTGGTGACATTATGTGTGTATGAGGAATTTCACTACCCTAACACTCGAAAATTATCTCCAGTATTTTCAGGTCCATATGAAATTTTAAACACGCTTTCTAATATAAATTATGAAATCACAAAACCAAATTCTATAAATAAGAAAACTACTGATAAAATTCATGTTTCAAAGTTAAGAACTTATTCCCCCCCCTCCAGAAAAACTAAAGTTAAGAGTTAAGTCATGAATAAACAATACTTTTGCTCATATAATAATAATGAAAGTAATAAATAAATAATAGTAACAACTAAATAATCATAATATAAAATTTTTAAAAAAATCTGCTCTTTTTGTTTTTTATTTTACTTCCTTCTGTTCACTTACAGTTTTCACTCTTTGGAGTTTTTGGTGGTCTTGTGATCACAACAAGATAAAAAAAATCAGTAGTAGTACCGAGGCATGAGGATCTCCCTCGAGTACTAGAGTTAAGTACTCAACTTGTCCCCAATCTGGCTGGTCCCGACCGTTCTACCGATATGACTGAATAATCGGTTCCTGAGTCAACTAGGACACTGTCCGTTCACTATGATGTAGGTCATGTTCTTTCTAATGCTGGTAGAAATATACATCAGAGGATTTTTTGTCAGATGCGGCCTCACCTCAGGTAAAGGGCGCCTGGTTTAGTGTTCCTCATTACATCGGCGTGGAGAACGGCAAGGGAGGTTTAACACATCAATCAATAACTCCCGAGACTAACCCAGAGATGGCGCTCGTAGTAAACCAGTAACCAGGTCTTTCTAGAGTACGAACCTTTGCTTGAAACGTGTCAAAATTTTAAGTCGATCGGACCAAAAACAGCTGAGTTATCGAGGTTGGAGTAAAGTCGTTTTGTAGTTTGTTTAAAAAATGGAAAAAACCGAGTTTCGTGTTCTGATAAAACATTGTTTTTTAATGGGTAAAAACACCGTGCAAGCGAAACAATGGATTGAAAAATGTTACCCGGACTCTTGTCCATCAAAAGCAACGATTTGTCGGTGGTTTGCCGAGTTTAAACGTGGTCGTACCGACACAAATGACGCGGAACGCTCGGGTAGACCTGTGGAAGCCGTTACACCGGAAAATGTGAGTGAAGTGACAAAAATTATAATGAAAGATCGTAAAGTGAAGCTCCGTGAGATTGCTGAGATGACACAGATATCATATGGAAGTGTATTTACTGAAAAAGGTTTTTTGAAGTGAAGTGAAAAAGGTTTTTTCCAAGTGGGTGCCGCGATTGCTTTCGATGGAACAAAAACAGCAACGAGTCGATGATTCAGAAAGCTGTTTATCGCTATTTACTCGCAACAAAAAAGATTTCTTGCGGAAAAAAAAAAAAAAAAATTTGAAAAAAAAGATTTGGAAAAGCGTTGGAACGATTGTATTGCCCTAAAAGGTGATTAACAAAAGGTGTTATGTTGATGAATAAAAAAAAATTTTGCAAAAAAAATGTTGTTTTCAATGTTAGTCTCGGGAGTTATTGATTGATGTGTTACTGGCCAGAATGATTGCGGACGACTGAAGGAGCGGCGAAGGTATGGAGAACTGTCGTAATTGGATGCAGTAGACCGTATATAGTGATCGTCAAAGCTTTGCTGGGATTCATTGTCCACATTTCGTCAAACGTTGGATGCTCTAGGTTGTTGCTTCTGCGAATATTCACCATCTCTCTCTACAGTAACACATACATGCCCCGGACGCCAACAGTGGTAACAGAGAGATACGTTCTCGGTAGTTCTCCACAAATCTGTTTTACACTGAATAATGTCGGGGTTTCTGACTGGACGTCTAGGCTGTTGCCTGACTGGAGCCTACATACACTATTTACAAAAATATGACAAAATAAAAAGACTGTCTAGCTAATACTATTAATGCAGGCGGAAAACCTGGAATACATATAAGAAATATAGAAAAAAAACCCATTTAAAATATAATAAAATTCAAAGATTAGATAAATACAACTAAAAGCGTAAGCGTAAAAGAAGAATGTAAAATAATTATAAATAAATAGAACCAAATATGAATTCTAAAATATTTAAGAAATTAAATTACTGAAAAAGTTTTTTACCAAGTCAAAAGAGACTCCTAATATTTTTCAAAAGTTCATACAATAAGGCAAAAACACTCAAATATTGTATGCAATGATACAATTAATTACATAATTACTAATGCTAAATAGACGTAATTTTTAACACGTATTCATAATTTTTTTTCAAATTTTATCTGGTAAAAAAAACTAAAATTAAAGTGAATAAATAATAAAATTGTTAAATTGCAAAAATTACAAAATTAAAATAAACATATAGTAAAAAAAAAATTAAAAAAACAAAGCATTAAAGTTAAAAATTGTTAAACTATAACTTATAGTATACGAAGTATTACAAAGTGAAAAAAGTAATTAAACCACTGGAAATAAAATATAACGAAGACAATATTCAAAAAACAAGTATTAAACATGTAAATAATTAAAAATAAGACTAGTAATTTAAAAAATTACTACAAAGTTCAATGTATGAAAAATCTCTCTCTCGTTTTATCATTTTGAATTATGTAAAATGACCATAATTCAAAATAAGAAAATCAAAACTGCGATTAATCAATGCTGTTACACTATTTTACATGGAAATTCCAACTTAACTGTTGATGACGACAAATGTACAGAGAATCTCACTAATTCCAGTGAAACTAAAAATATAGTAAATAAGGTAACAGATATTACAAAAAGGGTGATCACATATTTTCTAAGATTAAAACAGATGTAGGATGCATTAAAATGCCACAACCCCGAATTGAATTGAGTTCAGATCTGACTATTTCTCTGAGAACATGTAGAACAGCTGATGCATTATAAATATAAAAAAAATGACGAGTTGTTGTAAGCTGGCATAATTCTTAAATGTAATAGCAGTTATTCCACCCTTGTAACTTTAGATTATAAGAAAATCTGAGAATAAAAGGACACGATTCTGTATTGATTTTAGGCGTTTGTATTCATTATGCTGAATTGATGCAGATCCTTTACTCAGAATTGATAGCTATTAGATAAGTTTAATAAGACAAAAAAATTATACATTTTTTTTTTAAAATAACAAAAGGAGACTATTAATGTTGGAGCTAATATGTTATCGAGGTACCCTGTTTCACACTACATTCAACATACAGCTCGTTTATTACATATTGAAAAGAATCAAAACTCATCAGAAAGTTGAAAATGCTAATAATAATAAATATAACATAGTGAACGATGTTATTGTTTTAAAAAAGAAAAAAAACTGGTATATGATTGTTGAGCTAATGTCATTAAGGTTAAAAGATTTAGAAAGTGATCATCAAAAATTTAGCCAACCTGGAGTTCAAAAAAATGCTGAATTGAATTACGTTTGTATATTATTGGTATTGTGTTAGTCCAGATATTTTAAACTTTGTAAATTAGTGTGATATATGTCAAATGAATAAGAAAAAGAAAATGTGTGGATTGTTACAAGTTTTCCCTTCAACTGATACACCATTTGAAGGCATTTCAATTGACACAGTTGGTGCATTTAACAACTCCATGAAAACATTTCTTCACATCGTAATTAACCAGGTTACCAGATATGTTTGGTCTTTTGTATGGAGACTCCCGAAACTTATACAAATAGTCTGCAACAAGTATTTTAAATTCGAACTCCTCAAGAACTGCTCTCTTACTGCTTCAAAATGTAAAAGATTTCTGAGAAATTATAACGTTAAACATTTATTAACCTTCTCATCATCCTCAGACTAATGGGAAGGTGGAAAGAGTAAACCAGTCCCTAGTTTCTAGACAAAAATGTAAAGTTGATACCACTGTTGTTTTTTCCAAAATACATTGGACTAAAATTCTATTTGATGTATTATAATAATACTCTTCATTCTGAAACTAAATTTCTCCTGTATATTTAATATATTTCGCTTGTTACTTCTTAAATCACCTTTAGAGCTAGATTCCTATTATCCTCCAGTTGAAGAAGCACGTAAATTAGCATACGAGAGAGCTATTGAAAATCACAAGAAAAATAAAACCCACTATGATGTTAGATTTGCTGATGCGAAATATAAACCTGGTGACACTGTAATTTATAAATAATTTAATTACCCAATCCCACAAATTAAGTGCTTCATTTAGTGGCCCTTACAAAGTTTTAAATAAATATTTTGATGTAACTTTACGAAATCGATATGAAACTTAATATGGCCATGGAACTCTCGCGCCATGAAACAAAACAATCATTCACATTTTTAAATATGAATTATTTCTTTGCTTGCATCGTATTACTGGAAATTACTATCTGTTTTGTTTGCTAGAGAGTTGCATAGAACATTCCGAGCTCTTGCCTATAATATTCTATACTGTGTTTGTGTTAGTGTTTTTCTTTTCTGTGTTTTTTTTCCTAACTGTAGGGAGCGTCATCGCCTTTAAGACGACGGATGAACTTCCCTTGGGGGGGGGGGGGAATAAGGATCAAAGGAGGGGAATCTAAAGCTCGCTAACCATTGTGCTCCCTAAGCGACCGTCTAATAAAACTGCAATGGAAATACTGAAACCGTTTGATGAAAAATGGGCTGGGAAAAATCCAACAGGAAAAAGGAAGAACTGAACTGGCAACGGAGGTTCTGACCGATTGAAGACGTTTTTTTCGTTTGTGTTTGGATTGGTATTTTCACAGTTGGAATGAGTATTAGGCTTTCACAGTCCCTTTTAAAGATTTACTGAACGTGTGACATATTTATTTAAAATAAATTGTGTTATTTTTGGCCATCTTTGTATCAAGAACTTGTCATCAGTCGAACGAACTCATTTTTACTCAGACAAAAAATTCGAAGAAGGAAAAGGCAACAGCATAGGGTTCATATGTTAATCAGCTATCAAACCAAGTAAAAATCTATGCCACGCCAGAATTTCCTTCACCAATCTTAATCATATGAACCTTCCGTGGCATACTTTTGCGTGCCTACGAGCTTTCCAAATCAAAAAGGAAATTATGTCATCGGAATAATCTAGACGTCAAAGAAGAAAAGAGAGAAAGCTCCACCTTACAAAATGAAACAGTCTCTTTATTCTTATGAGCTAGATTAGTAATTCGACTTTTCTTTTTTTGCTTAAAACTTCAGCTCAAGTTAAGGTTGATTTGATAGTATCATATTCAAGTAAAAAAATTTTACTAAACCCATAATATTTAAGTAAAATAATTTCAACTATGATTATTCATTTAAAACATTTAATTTAATTTTGTTTATTGTATTTCTCAACTATTACATGCAATGAATATAAGGATTTTGAATAATATTGTGTGGATTGTTTTATGAAGTATTATTTGTAAATTTTGAATTCTGCTTTTAAAATATATTGTGCATTACATTTACTTAAAATAGTAATTGTGATGATTGATATTTTTTATTGAACTTACTATTGGTTTTGTTCTGATATTTCATTTTTATGAAAGTAAAAAGTTCACTAGGGTTTATTTTATAATTAACACAATGATCATAAGGTTACAAAAATATATGTATTGATTATTATATAAATATTCTGAAATTACTCAAAATGCAATGTGTGACGGGTTTAAATTCATGAAATGGGGGGAAAAAAATGGTATTGCGTGACATATAAATGAGAATGATTTGAACAATATTTTATTTTGATATGTGTGGTGGGGCCGCGGTAGCCTAGTGGTCAAGGTCGTGGATAGCGGCTGGCGGTTTTCGTTCAGTCGCGGGTTCGATCCTTGGCCACCAAAGACCCGCCGTGTAGCCGGGGCTGATGCACGTTAAATCTGTTCGGGGCCCAAAGTCCTCCCGTTGGCGTGGTGTGGATGTTAGGAGAGGGGGGTGCCAGCTCAGGTGTCGTCCTCGTCACTTGACCGTGGTTCAAAATTACGAGGTCCGTCGCCAATAGCCCTCGTGTTGCTTCTAGTGCGACGTTAATAAAACTAAACTAAACTAAATTGATATGTGTGGTAGCAATATAAAATAGATATTATTACAAATATTTTTGATTTTTCAAGCTTTTTGAGTCAAATGAAACACATTCTTTTTTTTTTTTTTTTAAATAATTAAATAAGAAATGATAAATTTTATATTTTGTTTTGAAAGGAATATTTAACATTCGTTTTGCTTAGAAATGAATTAATATTTTTAAAGATAGTAAATTTCAATGGTAATTTGTGTGGGTTTTTAAAGGATCTTTAGTATTACATTGAATGAAAGTGGTTGTGGATAAAGTTATGCTTGAGAATTGTGGTAGACTAGATCACAGAAAAATTAGAAAGCAAACACGTGTTTTTAAAATAATTTTCAGTTTCATTGATAATTATTCACAAGTGTGTTTACAGTATTGTGTTGTATTTGCCCTTAAACGCTGTATTTGTGATGCTATATATATATATATATACAAGGTGGTCATAAAAAAAACTTTGCCAATATCTGCACTTCTAGCTTCCGATCCGTTTAACTGATCGAGTTAAGATTTCAAATATAGTTATTTGGAGGTATGCGCTCGAGATTCTGTGAATGGCAACACAGGGGCACTCACGGTTATGGTTATAGTAACAGAAACTCGATGTTTTCCAATGGCAACGCCTACTTTTTCACTACCAGTCGCAAAATGCTCAACGCATGCGAAAACTTTAAGCAGCGTTGGAACGAAATTAATATTAACAAAAACGGACATGTTTTGCACATACAAAAAAAGAAATTTGAAGATACGGGCTGCACCTGTGATAAACCGCGATTCAAACGATCAACTGTTTCTGAGGACGTTGTTACGGAGGTGTTTCACACAGTGACTTAAGGACACAATTAAGGACAACATTAAGTGGAGACGGAACTTGACTTATCCTCCAGAACGCGGCCATCTCACTACCAGAGGGCGCTGCTGATGGCAGTGAGTGAGTGAGTGAGTGAGTAATAGTGAAGTTTATTGGCGCAAGAGCCAGATGTGGCCGTACTGCGCCAAACAAGGTAAATCTAGGATCTAGATGTTAAAACATTGAAGCTTTATTAACGTTAAAACATTGAAGATTGATTGGTCGACAAGAAGGGTCAAGCGAGAAAGTAAAGTTTTTTGGCGCAAGAGCCAGATATGGCTATGATGCGCCGAAAAAGATTTAATTGTGGTCTAGACGTGAAAAAAATGGTAGAAAAGACAAATTGGTTGACAAGAAGGAGGGTCGAAAATATAGAAAATCGCTAGGGTATCCCGGGGGCGCGTCACCCGTGTTTACCAAAGACAGTAAACCCCATAGGAAAGAAAATGATCACTAGGGTGCCTCGGGGGCATGATGTCCATTCTTACCTGAAGAAGGCAAGTCCCTGAGGTTCCCTGATATAATCCCCAGGGGCAGGGGGCCCAGACGTTTGGTACCCATTTTAGTCGTCTCTTACGGCATGCATGAGCTACAGGGGGACTATTCTGTCATTCTCGGTCATCACACGTTTCACTGCTAATGGCAGAGCAACATTCCACAAGGAGGGAGGAAACGCTTTACGTGGGAAGACGCCATTACGGAACCGGAGTAGACACACGGAGTGTCTGTGATATCGCGTCTTTAAACATTTATCGAATAAGTGCATGGGCCACAACCTCCTGACTGAAATGAACTGTCTTCGTATATTTGTATTATGAACATTACTTACACTTTTCTCAATTAACTATATTCATGTGTCTGTACATATTAATCGCTGTATATAAGAATAAATAGCTTCGAATAAACCGAAGTGCTCATCATTACGAATACCCGGATATTACAAGGAGGGGCTCGGCCTGGACAATACAGTGATTAGTGCAGACCGTTTTTGTGTGTGTGTGTGGATAAATTTTTTTAAAGGATTAAAAAAGAATTAAAAAGGAACTTGCAGAAAATTTCATTAGTGGAACGTCTCAAGTGATAACAATGAACTGTATTAAGATTTCATCTTACCATTCATTTCTAAGGAGGAATTGTTTCCATCAGCAGCAACCGATCAGGCAGGAGAATAATTATTTATAATTTCTAAAATGTATGCGTCAACAAGAAAAGAGGATCTTCTCGTTGCTCAAGAATAGGACGAAGAAGTGCCATCAAATGTAAAAATTGTTCATTTAAAAAATATTATCGAAAATAGTCACTGTTTCAATTCGGATCTAGAAGTCGTAAAAAATTTAATTAAATCAGTGGTTGATGAGGGAAAGTATCAAACTGCCGTTAATAATGTATCTGATTGGGAAAAATTAAAATTATTAAGGTTAGAAAAAGAAATAGAACTTGAGAAATTCTAACAATTAAGTCCAAATGACTCTTCTTTACATGAATCGGCCAGTGCTCATGTCGAGTCATCACCTCCAAGTTTAGAGAATCTAATTAAATCTGTGAAAATATTAGCGAATCCCGTTCCATCCAGAGCAGAAAACTTTCACCTTTTCTTTAAATCTCTAGAAAAAGCATTCATACATAAAAATGTTCCTGAAGAACTAAAATCGGAAATTCTACTTAATATTTTAGGAGATAGGGCCAATAATGTCCTAATCTATATATAAGTGATGATGAAATGAGAGATTACAGTAAATTAAAAGGTACGGTTTTAAAACAATATCAGCTAATGCCACAAGAATGTCTCAATTATTTTCGTTCCGCACAAAGATCTCCGAATGAGTCGCTTGTTCAGTTTTCATCCAAACTTTCGGCTATGTTTCAATGTTATTGTAAATTAAGAGAAGTTTCAGAGTTTAAATCAGTATGCGACTTGATTATGTCAGATAAACTCTCTCTATCCCTGGATCGTGAAACCTTTGCACATATTTGCGTAAGAGCAGGTGAAAAATGGTTAAAACCCCTTGATATGGATCGAGAATGTGATCTGTATTTTGCCTCTAATGGCAAATCACTCCGCGAGATTTCTTATATTTCTAAATTATTTATAGAATTCGAAAACGGGCGTTCATTTAACCAAAATCAAAGAAGAGTAACGGAAAAACCTTCAATAAATAGCCATGAAAAATATTTATCCGGCAATCGCGATATTAAGAGTTTCATACGTAACACACAAATCTCATTTTGCCAAAATTGTCATCAAAGATTTAAAAATATCCCTGAAATTAATCAATCCAGTAACCATGTTAATATGATAGAAAATGAAAATGGTGATGATAATAATTCCGTGTTAAGAACTGCAACTAATGGTTCAACCGATATCCCTCAAAATACATTAAAATATGTTGACATTTTAGTAGATGATCAGAAATTTTGAGTTTTGGAAGATAGCGGTGCACAATGCATTATTTTAAAAAAGTCTTTCTGCCCAAATAAAATGTTCGATTGGTGAATTGACATTAATTTCGTGTTTCTGCGAAAGAGAAAAAGCTGACGCTGCGTATTTTAATTTCTCTTTGCCAAGGTCATCGAATATAATAAAGACTAAAAGTATCACTGAGTAATCGTTTGAACGTGGATGGTTTAATACCACCTACATTTTATTCTATGCTTTTGGAAGGTTCAAAGAGCATAAATGAAATTACGAACCGTCAAAACAGTTTCAAGGATAATTATCAGCGTTCATTGGAGGCAGAAAAATGTGTGAAATATCCAAATCAAAACAAAACGGATGAGTTTGATTATTTTCTGTTACACATTGGTGAATCATTAGAAACGAAGGACTGTTTATATGAATCATCACAAATTACAGACAGTAAATTACGTTCGAATTCAAATTCGCTATTAAGTAATTATCATCCAAATAAAGTAGAAACTGTTGATTTACAAATGTATTATCTTAACTGATGAAATACCCATTGCTCATTCACTGCGAAGATCAGACTTTTCAGAACAATTAAAAGTCGATGAACAAATAAAAGATTGGTTGAGGGAAGGGATAATTTAACCAAGAACTTCTGAATATTCATCACAAATCGCGTTAGTTAAAAAGAAAGACAATTCACTTCGATTATGATTTGATTACTGCAGATTAAATAAAAAAAAAATATTCAAGATAAGTTCCGTATTTCAGATTTGGAGACGGTTCTTGAGACTCTAAGTACAAGTAAAGTTTTTTCAATAGTCGATTTAAAAAATGGCTTTTTCCACGTGGGTCCACGTCGGTTATGCATCCAGACAACAGAAAGTACACAGCGTTTGTAGTAATAAATTATATTTACGAATTCCTGAAAGTGCCATTTGGTCTCTAACGATTTCCCCTGCAGTTTTCCAGCAGATATGTTTTTCATGTATTTCGAGATCTGGTTTACGAAAAGATAATTTCCATAGATTTAGATGACAGTGTGATTCCAGCGGCTGATGAGAAAAAAAAAGGATTTGAACGCTTGAAGCGTGTGTTTGAAACAGCATCGAGGTATGGTCTTGAATTAAACCTTAAAAAATGTCATTTTCTCAAAAGAAAAATAGAATTTTTAGGACATGTGGTTGAAAAAGGTACGATTTGTCCTTCATCCACTAAAACAGCGGTTGAGAAAAATTTCTCCGAACCCAGAACTGTTAAACAAATTCAAAGTTTTTTGGGTTTATGCGAGTTTTTCAGAAAGTACATTCCTCAATTCTCATTGATAGCGAAGCCACTAAGCGACCTTCTACGTGATTCGACCTCGTTTCAGTTTGGTCGAGACCAGAAACAAGCATTCAATAAACTAAAAGACTATCTGTCTTAGAAACCAGTGTTACAAGTATACAGACAAGAAGCCAAATTAAAATTACTTACCGATGCTTCAAAATATAGCCCTGCTGCAATTTTTTTTCAATATGATAATCAGGAAAAAATGCACCCAATTCATTTTCTGAATAAAAAAAAAAGACTAGTATACCAGAAGTGAAACTTTCTAGTTATGAATTAGAAATTTTAGCCATCATCGATAGTTTAAAAAAGTTTCGGCTCTATCTATTGGGAACAAAATTTACAATTAGTACAGATTGTTCAGCATTTCAAAAGGCAATGAACAAAAAGAACTTATCTACAAAAATTGCGAGATGGGCGTTGTTACTAGAAGATAACGATTATGAAATTAAACATCGTCCCGGTAAGCAGATGCTGCATGTTGATGTCCTTGTAGAAATCCCATAAGGTCAATCGCAATCGATGAAGTGACCCACAAAATTACAACACTGCAATTGTCTGACCATTATATTAAATTTTTACTACTTCTAATTCAACAAGGGGAAAACAGTGAATTCATCGTTAGAAATGGTATTCTGTATGAAATCGAAAATTGTAAAGATTTGTTGGTCGTAACTGAATCAATGCAAGTAGAAGTAGCTAGAGGCATACATACTCAGAGACAATTTACTGCTAAAAAAACTGAAGATAACGAGATTTTTATTTTCCGAAAATTAAAAAGTGCGTCTATATATATGTTGTGTGTGTGTGTGTGTG
>BMAW01003272.1:56962-114813 GCA_019974015.1 Nephila pilipes
TGCAATGGATGAGATGGGAGAGATGACATTTTGAAATGATAATAGAGAGACAGTTTCAGGCGTCGCAAAGCCAAAGGTAGCTGGTTACAAAGGACATAGAGACTCTGCACAGGTGACGTTCGAAACGCGCCACAGCAGATTCTCAGAGCATTGTGGTGGACTAGGTCAAGCTTCCGCAAGGTAGTTTTGTAAGCAGATCCGTAGACGATACATCCGTAGTCGATCCGAGACAGAATTACCGACTGATGCACTCCGAGTAAAGAAATTCGATCCGCTCCCCAAGAGGTGTTGGACAACACCTTCAAGATATTGAGGGATTTCTCACACTTCTTCCGGAGATGTAAAATGAGTGGAAGGAAAGTGAGTTTGCGGTTTACTAAGAACCGGACATCAGTGACGACGTGAATAGACATATCACGGATACGAATATCACGATCGGGATAGAGACCCTGTTTCCTACAAAAATGTACACAACTACTCTTGCTGGCTGAAATACTGATAGACGATGTGATGGAAGAGACATACCCGATCCAAGATTCTTTCTGACTATGATGCCTTACTCTGCGTGCAACTCTGGCCTATTAAAGGCTATGAGGTTTTCTTTTGAGGGATACCGTCTGAAGATATCCCCAGTTTCCTTTGTTCCCTTTAGGACGTTTGGCAATTCTTATTCCACCATGGTTTACTCATCTTCCTCTGTGAATTTCTATTATTTGGTATTGCTGCATCTGCAGCGTCCACGATAGAGGGAGTGACATTCGGGACAGAGTCATCGACATCACGATCATGAACCATTGTACCGGTAATAACCGCTAGCCATGTGAATAAATCCCAATCAGCCCGATTGAAGCGGTAAGTGGGGGGACGTAATCTCACCCCTCTACCATGAACCTGGGAGATTAGGAGAGGGAAATTATCACTATTATGTAAATCATTTACAACCTCTAAAATCAACGACGGTTGCAATGTCGGTGAACAAATGGCTAGATCAAGGGATTGAAATGTCCTATTGGGAGCATGGAAATACGTCTTCTCGTCAGTGTTCAGCAGACAGAGACTGTGATCTGAAATCAACTGCTCTATCTGCCGACCACGAAAAGTTTTAACATCGTAGCCTCAGTGAGGGCTGTTCCCATTAAAGTCACCTAGCAGAAGGAAGGGAACTGGTAACTGATCGACTAGTTGTTCTAAATCCGTTTGCGACACATCATCGTTGGGTGACAGGTAAATGCAGCAGACTGTGATTAATGTGCGAGTATGAATTCGCACAGCCTGCAACTATGTGGTCAGTGTAACGACGTTATGAGGACAGTTTTGGGATGCCAGGATGTGCAAACACCTCCCGAAGAAGATGATGCGACATCAATATCCCGTCGTACACAATGATATCCATGCTCTCGGGTTGTCATATTACTCTTCAGAAAAGTTTCCTGAAGAGCAACACAGACAGGTGGGTGCGTAGATATAATGGATTTGAGATCCTCTTGTCTAGGTCGTAAGCAGCGGCATTTTCAAGAAACAAAGGAAGCCATTATTCAATCGCACTTTAAATCGACTCCCCCGACTCAATGTCTACAAATATTGTAGTCCTCAGCGGTAGGATGAAAATCCAAAGCTGAGATCTGTTTTTTTTTTTTTTTTAATTTTTGGCGTTTTTTTCTGCCCATCACCCTTGGCTTCTCTGATGTGGGCGTTTTTATTTTTTCTTGGAGACTTAACTTGAGCTTTTGCAATGACTTTTTCTGTTTTTGAAGATGCCTGTGAAGTAGAACAGGGTTTATGTAAATCTGAGTCTGTTTGAGCGGAGGAAGATATAAAGTTTTTTTTTTCTCTATGAAGCATATGAAACTCCAGGGTTCGGCGTACGTTGCGATACTATACGCCTAGCCTCTGGATAGGATACACTATTTTTGATTTTCACAGCAGTTATCTCTTTTTCCATGTTGGACATGATCGAGAATAGGCGGGATGGTCACCATTACAGTTGACGCGTCGCTCCTTTATCTCGCAGTATGCACTGTCGTATCCAGACACACAAAGAGCGCACGTGGCCTGACCTCGACAGTTGGTCTTGGAGTGTCCATAACGTTGACACTGAAAACAGCACAGCGGATTGGGTATGTACGGTAGAACGGGACATTGGAGGTATGCAGCCTTCACAGACTGAAGAAGTTCAGGCGTGGAAGTCGGGATGGAAAGGTGCTTGGTAGGAAGCACTTTTCGATCCAGATGAATTATTATGCGCCGAACTTCCCAGACCTTCTGATCTTGCATATTATCTAGAATTTCCTCATTTAACAAATCCGCGGCTGAAATTACAGGTCTTGAACAATTGTGACTGCGGTGAGGTACGACGGTCACATCAAAATGGACCAATCGGGGAGATTTATGCGGGCGGAAGTTTTGTTTCGCAGAAGACACTTCCAGGAATAAATCACCTGAGCGCATCTTGCAAATCGTCTTCGCGGATCTTACACTGGCCGTTATAGCCTTCTTGGTCAAGAACGGGGAAACAGCGGGAAAATAGTCAGGATTTTGCATGATGAAAAACCTTGTATTATTATTTTTAAGCATTTCTTGCTCCACAACGGGAGAAGAGGTTGACGGAATTGGGCCTCCGTCAAGGCACGAGATTTTTGGATCCATGAGAAGTTTTTTGTGTTCACTTCAGTAAGCCTCCACCCACCTAGGAGTCAAAAACGGGGAGGTAGCCCGCATGCCTGGCATGGCACTTACCCCAGAGGCGGCACTGAAGTGTAGAATTACAGCACCCCTAACTGCAATACTAACCATATAGCAACGTCGTTGGGGTTCGAGAAGAACCCCTCAGAAGCGATCACCAGCCGATTGATAGGAGCGAGCTCACTCCTGCTTTCTTTGTTGATCTAAGTAGGAATTGATTTTTTTTAAATTACTTGTCCGACATTAAAAGTATAAAAAAAGTAATACTGAATACTTATATAAAATTAATATATATCTAAGAGATAAAATACATTTTAGGAAATGTAATAGACGTGGAAACAAGTATTAAATCAGATTAATAAATTATATAATTTGCAAGCAGAAACTGCAACATATTAAGGCACAAAAGTGAATATATACTGCTGTTTGTAGAAAATGCAACACCATGAAAGAATCATCAGAATCAAATGAAATTTAATGCAGAAACGACTTGTACTGATACAAATAAATGATGAAAATTTCAAAACAAAAGAAACAAATTAAGCGTCCGAAATCAGTATTTGGTGCAGCCACCATGCGCTGCAATAAGTGCTGCTATACGACGTGGCATGGAGTCAAACAGATGTTGAATATCTGCTTGAGGAAGAGAATTCCATATCGCTTGTATGCGCAACCAAAGTTCGTCTTTGGAAACTGCAGGACGCGGATCACGAGCGAGACGCCGACCAACCATATCCCACACGTGCTCAATAGGCGACATATCCGGTGAATAAGCAGGCCAAGGAAGAAGTTGCATGCGTTGTGCTGAACAGAAGTCTCGAACAGTCCGCGCAACATGTGGGCGTGCATTATCCTGCTGAAAGATAGCTCCAGGGATGCCTTGAAGGAAAGGAACGACTTCGGGCTGTAGCACTTCACGGACGTACCTGTTGCTATTGAGATTACCCTCAATTCGTATCAAATTGGATCGTCCATGATACGAAATCGCACCCCAGACCATAACTCCGGGTGTTCGACCACTATGTCGTTCAATAATACACTCAGGAAGGCAGCGTTGACCGGCATAACCTCTAACACGAACACGGCCATCATGGGTCCACAAATTGAAGCGTGATTCATCTGAAAAGACAACTTGGTGCCAATCAGCTCGCCTGTCTCTGTGCTCAAGAGCCCACTGCCGACGCAGCCGTCGATGATTCGCCGTGAGGGGAATCCTGTATAAAGGCACCCTTGCACGCAATCCACGGCGCAGCAGACGACGACGAATTGACGAAGCTGACAATTGTACACCTGTAGCAGTAGACCAACGTGCTGCCAGCTGCCTGGAGGAAGCTGTGCGATCATTCACCGCCATGCGGAGCAGGTGTCGATCATCGCGCTCTGACGTCACCTTCTGTCGTCCAGTGCCTGTTTTTCGAGTTGTTCGGTGCTCGTCGGTCCACTGCTTCCAAACTCGCATCACTGTGGAACTGTTCCGCTGCATATGAGCTGCTATTGCGCGATAGGAAAATCCTCCTTCTCGAAGGCCGATTATCCTCCCTCGTTCAAACTCCGTAAGTTGCTTGAATTTCTTATTCTTCCGTCGTGGAGGCATACTCAGGTCTTACTAAACGTTTGCCACTAACAAATAATCATAGACTTTTTTCAACGTCCCGCTACAGCACTTTATTTATACGCTTTCAGCATCAATTCAGAGGGCGCTGCGCGCGCCGCGCGATGGCTCTGAAACTTTATTAATTTGCATAATATCCTATAATTGACATTTGCTGCGAATTTCATTTGATTCTGATGATTCCTTCATGGTGTTGCATTTTCTACAAACAGCAGTTTACATCTCGGATAACTTTTAAATGAACATAAAAAACTAATATTAGGTTGCAGATCCTTTCGAATTAATGACGGCTACCAGACGGCGTTGCATCGATTTAACCAAATTTTGGGATGTTTCCTTTGTGATTTAATTTCTTCACTTGATTAATTCTATTAAACAGCTTTTAAATGGTCTTTGCTCGTGTTTGATTTATTTACGTCGCACTAGAAACAACACGAGGGCTATTGGCGACGTACCTCGATCAAGTGAGGTCTTTACTCGTGAAATGGTGCTTTTGGACAGATTTTTCCAGCTGTGACCATAAATTTTCAATAACGTTGAGATTATATGTTTGTGGTGGAGTTACAACTGCGTTCTACAATTGTACAGCAGCCACAATTGAACAATTTTAGGATCATTGTCGTGTTGAAAAAGGAAACTTGATCCAAAACCCAAAATTTTAACACTTTGCTTTAAATTATTTTTCAGAATGTTCAAGTATTGAATTTTATCTGTGATCTCATCAATAAACACTAAACTTCCCACACCATTGGCTGACATACAGCCCCATACGAGTACAGATGCACCCCCATACTTGACAGTAGGAATGGTGTTTTTATCAAGCAACTCACAGTTAAGATTCCACCAAACATAGGATCACCTATTACTTCCAAAAACATTAAATTTACTCTCATCACTAAACATAACTCGATTCCAGAAGTCTGGAAATATAATTTTCAGCAAATGTAAGCCTTTTCTCCAGGTTTCGCTTAGAAGTGAAAGGTTTTCTCCTGGCCACACGACCTTCTTTCCCGAGTATCTTCAATTGTTTCTGCAGAAACAGTTAGAGTAGAAGTAGTAGTTGCAGCAATTTTTGGAGCACTCACCTTTGGAATTTCAGTCACTTTTCGTAGGACCCTCCTACTTATTCTGTCATCCAGGATCTCTTTTCGTCCTATTCCGAAACTATTTTTACTTTTTGAACACATCCGTGATTTTGCTGAACTACTTTTTGTATTTTTTTTTTCCTAAGAGATTTACCTTCTTCAGCCATTTTAACGACCAGCTCTCCAACTTGGGCTGCAGGTTTCCGTTTTGGATCCCATTTTGAAGATTAAAATTCAATATTTCTACATTAGGATCTAAATGCAATGTCAGTATCAAACGCAAAATCTTTAGTAAAATAGTGGCAACTATTTCATCAGTTTATGGTCATTTTCTGTTAAGTGTATACTTAATTTTGTGACATCAATTAATGTCAGTCAGAGAATGCAAATAATTTTACTATATTAACTTCATGGTTTTTTTTTTGGGGGTGGGGTGGGGGGTGGGTATAAATATCTGATTTAAGAAGTGATTTATCATTCCCTATTAAAAACCTTTACATAAAACTTTTTACCATATGTTTGCAGTTTCAGAGTACAAAAAGAGAGGTGTATACTTAATTTTGGGAGCCAGTGTGCATCAAGCTTACAACTCACCAACACCAATTACACAACAAAGCTCAGATTTTAACAGCGAGAAAATTAGAAATCTTTTAAGATACAGGAACAGAGCCAGAAAAATCTGGCATTTTTCTCGAAGCCTCGCTGATAAGAAACACCTAAATTTAATTAACAAGCACATCAGAAACGAAATTAATAAATTCAAAAATGATATTTTCAAATCCTCGCTCTCTTCTCTTGAATCTGAAAGTAGCTCCCTCTGGAGGCCGGTAAAAGAGTTAGGAAAGTAAATTTCGGTTTTAACTAGATCAGCAAGTATCGCTCTTAGTGACACAAATAAATCAGAAAGTTTTAAGTGATTCTTTACAGAATCAGTTTCAACTAAACAACCTACATACACCACACCATTATAGGACAATTACAACATGATAGGTGGTTCACAACTACCTTTAGAATGAAAAATATTTCTTAAACGTTCTTCTGCGCCCTCGCTTACCTTATGAAATGGAACATTAATTTCAAAACTTGACATAAATAGATCTCCCAAGAAAAGATAGAATCACATATAAGATGATCAAGAACCTTCCCCTAGCAATAATTTCAATTCCTAATATAATATATTCCATGCTAGAACGTGGTCATTTTCCACCTCATAGCTACGTTGCCTCTGTCATTCCATTTTGAAAACGGGCAAAGACCCACAAATCCTGAAAGCTATAGATCAATCTCGCTCCTCTCCCTTTTTGAGAAAATTATTTTAAAGACTTTCTGATCCCTTGAACAGAAATATCATTCCGGAACAACACGGCTTCATGCCAGGGTTGCCCACTACACACCAACTTCAGCGAGTGATGGAATTTGTTCGAGTAGGTTTTTAAAACAAGGAACGAACAGGGGTGTTTTTCCTAGATATCCAAAAGGTATTTGACAGAGTCTGGTGTGAAGGGCTTCTATTCAAATTAAAAACAGTTTCCCCACTTCATTATACTATTTAATTTATACTTAAGAAATAATCTTTTGCAGTTAAAGTAAATCAGGATTATTCCATCCCTAGATTTATAATAAATTCACTTTCGAAGAACATATACAAATCCAAGAGAATTTTCGACCCTCCGCGAATAAACTTATCCCATTAAGTCGTTGAAACTCCACGTTAAATCTTAGATATAAATTGCTTGTCTATACAAAAATTCCGCGTCCCCTTCATCACATATGCTTGTCTCATTTGGAGGCAGACAGCTCAAACCAATATAAAATTTAAATTCTACAAAATATAAGAATGATCTGCAATGCAAGATGGTTTATGAGCAACGAAGATCTTCGTAAAGCAATAAACCTCAGAACCAATCAAAATCACATTCAAGATACAGCATACAGTTTTCATAACCTACTAAATACAAATCCTTCCATTTTAAAAATTGTAAACTATAGCCATATAACCTATAAACTCAATAGACCAATTGGTAGACCTAGAATTCCCACAGCTCCAGTTTTTAATTCATTTTTTTCATCTGACAGATCGACTAGGTTAAAACCTCAATCGATCTACCATACCTCCGACGGCAGAGGAAGAAAGGTCTTACTGCTTTACCTCAGGCCAGAGTAAAACCCTAATTTTTTTTCTTAGACACTCTTTTACCATCCCAACCAATCAGAATGCTCTATTATGGTATCTGAGCTCAGAAAAGGTCTCCGCCTAACATCAAGCTTCTCAGATACGTTTTGGGCTGTTGCCTTCTGATAGGACGACACAAAAAAAATCCTGCACTCCCTTACTCCTCCGACAGGCTAAAAAATTTCTGACATCTTGCATTTTCAGTAGTTTTTTTTACATAGATGTCTACACTTTGAAGATATTATAACTCTACATAACAGAAAATATTTAGATAAATTGGCTCCAATACGAGTCAAATTTTGTGAAAAACTGTCAAAAATCGTATAATGCTGAAGAATACGTTACTATAGATAAGAAACAAAAGCTATTTAGAGGGCAATGTTTCTTTAGGCAATATATGCCAAACACATAAAATTTTTCATACCATCAGTGTGATATAAAATTTTTTGCACTCGTCGATTCTAGATTATTTTATATGAGGAATATTGAAGTGAGCACTGGTAATCAGCCAAAAGGGCCATTTGAAGTAGATGATAGTCCAAGTAGTGTTGCAAAATGGTTAATCGAACCACTTAATAATTCTGGGCGTAATTTGACAGTTGATAACTTGTATACATCTTATTCACTGTCACAAGAACTTTTGCAGAAAAAAATAATTATTGTTGGGACCATGAGAAAAACTAAAAAAGAAATTCCCCCATTTTTGGTTTCAAGGAACAGAAAAGTTTAATCCTACATGTGTGGTTTCGAAAAAAAAAATCTTTCATATGCACCCAAGAAAAATAGTTATGATCTACTTTCAACAATGCATAATGACGACAAAATAGATCCATCTACAGAATTGAAAAAAACTTATTTTACAGCTAAAAATTTTAATTTCTGGCCCACAGTTTTATTTTTTGTGTCGTTGAACGTTGCAATAATAAATGTTCTCATCCTTTTGTTTTCTACGAAGATCCCCCCCCCCCAAATCAAAATCTAATCAGACACTCATTATAAAAATATTTGGGATATACGATTGTAGATGAACACAAGAAAAATAGGAATCAACTTGTATAAAAGATGTCACGAATGCCCTAATAAAAAATACAGAAAAACTAAATTTATTTGTGAAAAACACATATGAATGGCATGTATTTGCAGAAAATGAGAAGACTTAAGTGTGTTATTTTTTAATATATATTTACAGTTGTATTCATTTGCTTTTATGCTTGCATGGAACACATGGCATGTATTTGCAGAAAATATGAAAACTAAACATTTTATTTTTAAATATATGTTTAAATTATATTCTATTATTGAGCTTTTCTGCAAAGATTCCAAGGTAGAAAACAGAATTGCTTGCTTGTATTTTTTTTGCATGTGTAATGCCAGGTAAAAGAAACAAGTACACATACTGATCTTTCATTTTAAATTTTTTTCCATTGTCATAAATTATAGAAAATTAATCTAGTTGGTACAGTATTTGGTAAGATGCCTAGCTCATGAAGACAAATAATTTAGAAGTTGACATTTGTAACTGTTATTTCAGTGAAAATATTGAATAAAAATTGGACTCTAATAAGCCAACAGAGAAAAGCAAAATAAAGTATGAAGCATTTTATATGGAGTTTTAACACTTAAAAATAAAACTAATATTTTCTCATGCGACATGTTTATGTTTCATCGTTGCTTAATATTGGCTTAAAAAGAGTATTTTTTAAAGTATCTGCTTAATGCCATTCCCCCACCTCATCCATATAAAGTAAACAGTAACAACAGTACTTGTAGTAATTAGTATTGGTTAGTATCTTATAAACCCATTGACTGTTATTTGATGCCCAGACAAATCATGGTTCACGAGATTGAAAAGAAAATATAATCTAGATAACTTTGAGAAAAAATTCCGATTATGGAAAAAGTAAAGAGTGGAATTTATTTTTATCATAACAGAGGCAGGTTTGATAATTACATACAAATTATCATACATAACTTCAAATTTTAATAATATCCACGGATTTTATCAGTATCAAAACAAAGATGGAAATATAAAAATTTAACAGCATTAGAATGGATTAAAAATGCTACTATACAAAAATTTTATGAAACCATTTAAGATTCATATTCAAAATAGTGTGAATGATAGGCAACACCAACAAAAAAAGTATCAATATGCATCAAAATAATTAACTGTAAAGGAATTGAATCAACTAATAAAAAGCAAGCATTTGTCTAACATTTGAATCTAACTAATAAACCTTTTACTTTAAGTGTCAATGAAGCGGGAATGTAACTTTTTATCTTATCTTCAAAATAATATGAACTTTTCTTCCAACACAAAATATAAAATACTGTAAATCCATTTAAATATGTATAATGCATCCTCTTGCAGTGCTTCAGATACATGTTTGACAATGGGGGGGGGGGGGAACCAGAGTTAATTTTTTAAGCACGAGTCACTCTATGGCAATTTCAATCTAAGATAACAGTATATTCACTTAAATGATACACTGCTTTGAAAGATAAAATGGCTAATTACAAAGCAGCCAGCCAGTATTTAAATAAAGGGGAGTGAATGTAAAGTTTATTGGCACAAGAGCCAGATATGGTTATGCTGCGCCAAACAAGATTAAACTGTGGTCTAGACGTGAAGTTGAAAAAAAGAAGTGGTTGACAAGGAGAGTCGAAAATAGAGAAGGATCGCTAGGGTATCCCGGGAGTGCATCATCCGTGTTTACCAAAGATAGTAAACCCCATGGGAAAGAAAAGATCACTAAGGTGCCTCGGGGTCACGATGCCCGTACTTACCTGAAGAAGGCAAGTACCTGAGGTCCCTTGATATAATCCCCAGGGGCAGGGTGCCCAGCTATACCCCCAGATGCTGGGTTCCCATTTTAGTCGCCTCTTACGACATGCATGAGCTACAGTGAGACTATTCTGTCATTCCCGGTCACCACACAGGTCTAAATAAAGGGGAAAGAGGGATTGTTCCATGCACAGAACAGATTTAGCCACCACAGATACAAACTTCTTATTAACATAATTTAAACCACAAAATAGTGAAGTAAACAGTAATATTCTTAACAGATATATTACAATTCGAACTGTAACTATTGCAAATCGAAAGAAATAAAATAAAGTAAAAAAAAAAGTCACTGCACTCCACACTTTATTTTGAAAAGTATCCAGGGACATTTTGTGGTTGTAAGAATATAAAAACCCCTTTGTGAAGGAGGTAAAAAAAAAACCCAGACTACAGAGTTTGCATGACAAAATTTATTAATCAAGTTTTTAACTAGACAAGTTTTGACACTTTTGAATTCTGCACAACGTTATATGTAAAACGACTTAAAAAATTTAACATTTTAAACATGTAAACAGGTCAACTTTATTAGCAAAGGTTTGGAAATAAAAACACTAAGTCAGCAGCCCATGAGGCTATATATATATATATTATACATATAATATATATATATAATTTTTATAATTAAATGCAATAACTTAAAAATAAAGTGCATTTTCATACTTAGCCATAAGACATGTACACAATTATAAACAAATCTAACAAAAGTAAATATTATACAAAAAAGCTGCACAGATAAAATAAACTCACGGAATGGGCAAGTGTTCTTTCAATGTTTGATGTTTTGTAGCACCCCAGTTATTATGCCATCATGACAAATGAATTACACAAACTTGGTGCATAAATATGATGCATTTCAAAGAACTAAAACATGCATCTTTCTATTTCATTAATCAGAAACGATGCAGCTTTCTTTACATTTGATAGTGTAGCTGATGACTGGCAAAGTACCAAAGACTGATTTTTAAAAATACCCTATGCACAATAAATGGCAAAGGGAGAAAAATTTTGCTCGATTGAAATGTATATAGATGATAGACATCCAATTGTTCTATCCCAGATGACTTAACTGTCTTGTACTGGGGATTCACTTTAAAAAACTTCTTGATATTAACTTGCTGGTATGGTATATTAAATGTAGATACGTTATCAAATGGTGCATGAATAGGTTACTACGAAACTCCAAACTCGAATGACAATTAAAAGATGAAAAACTACATTGCATGTTATGTTAAAATCATTTTCATTATTTTACAATGAACTTGCAGAATTACTCTACAAAACAACACAGAACAATAATGAAAGACTTTTACGGTTGCTAAAATTCTTGCAATTTAATACTGAAGAGAATATTGCCGATGATTGTTGGTCAAACATTAAACTCATTTTCTATATGTAAATCAGTAAAAAAATGAAAGCAAAATTAAAAAATATATATATATACTTACTAGCAGAAATAAAATATTTAATTTTGTATGACATATTTGCAATAAGTACACACACCCAGGCTCAAAACTATTTTGCAACAATTCATAACATTTATACAGCCATTTGGTCAAGCTTCTGCTTCCAGTTTTCGAACTTGAGCTTTAATAGTGATAAGGACCATCAACAGCTGATTACAGTGGCACAGTTCCTTGTTCACTCTTTACAAGTAGTGTATTAAGGCAAGGCTATCTAAGATAACGGCACAGATAGCCTATAAATATATCTGAATGCTAATAAAAAGAAATTGTCATCTTTTGAGCTTTAATCAGGAAATGAAAGCAGCATACTGTTATCAAGCTTACTTATTTCAGCACTGCAAGCTACTTGAAGACGCTCGAAAGCGTTGATGGTTGGCACAATCAACTGTCTGAATGGGCGAGAAATAAAGGAATAACAATTATTACTCTATTAACTTGTATATACACAAATTAAGGAGGCACATGCCGAGCAAGTTGATAAAAGTTCTTTGCTCAAGACACCACTATTCACAGCTTGACCTGTTAGTGGTGCTGGCCATTTAGTTGAATTTGTTCATTATCACCCGTAACTGAACAAACCAGCTCCAAAGGAAGGTTTCTTATGATTACAGGCAAAATATGCACAGTTTGAATAATTATCTGACAACTTGAAAAGGGGACCACACAATTCTTCAGTTAAACTCTGGTTTTTTAAAACATGAATTTCGCATCTAGATACTTTATAAATGCTGTTTTTCAGTACAGCATTGGAAACATGCAGTCACAATAGGAAGCAAGAAAAGGATTGACAAAGGGAGGCAACACATCACACCCAAGAGTCACCAGCTGGCATGCCATCGGGTTGGTCATCAGCGAGGAGCTGGACTGGGACTTTTTTGTCTGCAAGACGTCGTATATCTCTTTTATCTTTTTTTTTCTCTCTATTTACCTGAGCATAGACGGGTTCTGTTGGAGATCGGGCTTGTTGCTAAGTTTTAATAGAATACATTTATTATAAAAATTAATATAAATTACAAACATATTAAATTCAAAATTCTTAGAAACTGTAAAAAATTTTAATGCACAATCTCAGGACACATTTTCTTTAAACAATTACATATCCTTTCATAAGACATTTAATGCAATATGAAATAACATGTTGCTTAAAATTACAATTTAGAATAATAACTTTCCCCCCTCAGCAGAATGTTGTATATTACTTCTTACAGTTCATTTGATTTATGCTTATTAATATAATTTAAGCTGCACCTTGTACTCATAACAGAACCATCTAGAAAACCACTCCAATGTAATATAATATTTTACAAAACAGAAAAAGAAAGGTATTTTCCAACTTTTACTTTTATACTCATATATAACACATCAATAACTTCTGAGACTAACCCAGAGATGGCGCTCGTAGTAAACCAGATCTTTCTAGAGTACTAACCTTTGCTTGAAACGTGTCAAAATTTTAAGTCGATCGGACCAGAAACAGCTGAGTTATCGAGGTTGGAGTAAAGTCGTTTTGTAGTTTGTTTAAAAAATGGAAAAAACCGAGTTTCGTGTTCTGATAAAACATTGTTTTTTAATGGGTAAAAACACCGTGCAAGCGAAACAATGGATTGAAAAATGTTACCCGGACTCTTGTCCATCAAAAGCAACGATTTGTCGGTGGTTTGCCGAGTTTAAACGTGGTCGTACCGACACAAATGACGCGGAACGCTCGGGTAGACCTGTGGAAGCCGTTACACCGGAAAATGTGAGTGAAGTGACAAAAATTATAATGAAAGATCGTAAAGTGAAGCTCCGTGAGATTGCTGAGATGACACAGATATCATATGGAAGTGTATTTACTGAAAAAGGTTTTTTCCAAGTGGGTGCCGCGATTGCTTTCGATGGAACAAAAACAGCAACGAGTCGATGATTCAGAAAGCTGTTTATCGCTATTTACTCGCAACAAAAAAGATTTCTTGCGGGGGGGGGGGGAAAAAAATTTGGTAAAAAAAAAAAAAAAGATTTGGAAAAGCGTTGGAACGATTGTATCACCCTAAAAGGTGATTAACAAAAGGTTTTATGTTGATGAATAAAAAAAAATTTTGCAAAAAAAATGTTGTTTTCAATGTTAGTCTCGGGAGTTATTGATTGATGTGTTACAATAAGTTTTTATAGAATCAGCAAACATAACTGCTTGAAATTTTAATTTTGAAGGATTCTTATTTAATTTCAGAAATGAAACTGCAGAGATGAAAGGAAAATTGACAAAATTTTGGAATGTTTCCTAAAAACCAGGTTTTAAAAAACATTGATGTAAAATAACAATTTTTCATTCAATAGCAAAAATAGAGGTTGTTTAAAACTGCAGTAGGTTCATAGAAAAAACACACATTTATGAGTACATTTTTTGTGTACACATTCAATTCATCAAATGAATAAAAATTTACAAATACTTTTCTAATTCAAAAATTAATTCGTTGACCATTTGTCAAGGCCAAGTGATTAAAACATTTTAAAGGATTTAATTAAAATATCATTTAACAGAACTTCTCATTAGAATAAGGTTTTTTTAAGCATTTTAGACTAATTATAGGGACAAAGTTAAATGTTACAAACCAATTAAGAGATGAAAATAATGCAATCAAAATTAACCATAATTAATAAATATAACTGATCCTTTTGAACTTACCAAAAAATGCTGCATGTTTATATATGCAACTATCACTAGAGATATGCAAAATTTACGTGCTCAAGTAAAATTCGTTTTATTTCCTTCTATTTCATTAATGTTATTTTTAAATATAATGAAAATTGTTTGCCAATTTAAATTTAACATAATCGACACAATTGAAAAATAAATTTACATAGCAATTAAGTAATAATACAATTACAAGGACACAACTTCTGTTCTCCACATTAGCAGTAGGTGATTATCAAAATAAAAAAAGAGTGAGAGAGAATGACAGTCACAAAAGCTGCAACAGGTTCGATGACCTTGTTAATTTGGGGAAGTTCTAAAATGTTTGATTACTGTCCTAATGCATTCGTGATTATATCTTTCAAATCTCTAGACAAATTTGGAACATTTAGACAGAGTTGTCATTTTTCACATAATTTTCATGAAGTTCAATCTTGATAATGGCATTTCATTTCCAATTCAATCCCTATTAAAAAGCCACTGAACATCTTTTGGTTTTTCTGCCACATTTCATATGATTACACAGTTGATCAAAATAGTCAACAACTTTCATGGAATTATGCCATAATTATTTCTAGTTAACTTCAGAGTTAGAATGCAATGTTTATATTAAAGTCACCAGTTTTATCTTTGTTTTGGAAGTTACTGCCATGACATTATAATGAAATAAAAACTAACTCGAACCATTGTTTCATTCTTGATACTCTACATCAATAAATTCTGGGGGAAACTCCCACATTTATTTTTCTATATCATACCAACCATTGTTAATTTGTCTTTTTTTAAATCAATTGTCTATCGTTAAGCTTCTGTCATTATTCTTGATAGTTTCGGTTGGTTTGTTTTCAAAATAGTCTTCAGCAACCATTTCTCTAGGTAGACATCCACTTCCTAAATATGGGATGCATTAGCCTTATATTTAGTGCTGTTGTTGCATACCATTATCACTTTCATCCTGTACTTGTTTAGTTTTGATGGAATGTAGATCAGAAAAGGATATTTTCTCCAAAATCCAATTAATTGCTTAATATCAGTTGTGTATGAGTTGGGTTTGTCAGTTTTTTTTACACTCTTCCCTTGTGTCTTTTTCATCAAATCTTACGCAATCCAAAAGGAATGAAAAGTACCTCAGAAAATTTTTGCTCCTTCACCAGAAAAACCAGAGAAAAACGTTACCAGAAAAAGTGACATCACTTATAACAGTTTATTCCTTTTACTAAGCCAGCATCCTAAAATATATGTTCTGTTCATTTATATTTTGAATATTTGCAATCTTTCTATTTTTCTTTTCAACATTTATTTCAACTTAATCTTTTTTACTTTTGTTTATATCACCACTGCACTCAATTTCTTTTATCGGGAAATGAATCATTAAATCAGGAACAATCTCTATTTTATCATGAGGAATATAATCTGGAGTAGCATTGCTGTCATCACTATCTTCAAATTCAACGTTATCATTACTTTCACTATCATCAGATTCCAAAAGCAATGCTAGAATTTTTTCATCCATTAAAAACTTGCCGGCTTGGATATTTTTTCCAACACAGTATAAAATAAGAATCAAAACTCTACCCAAACTGAATTGCATATATAAATATGCCATTCACAAATTTAAAAATAACAGATGTTATCACTAAGATTACATTAAAATTACATATTTAAAAATTTATGCAATACTAGTGCCACAAAAATTTTAAGTGGGTAAAATTCCACATATTACTAGCAACATGTAAAATTCACACATGAGTTTTGGCTCATGAAGCAAAATAAATGATCCATAGATGGGGGAAGAAAAAAAAAATCAAACCACTTGGCCTGCAGCCAACTACGTGACACCTCGAAGCATTAAAGGTTAAGCAAAGGTATTGGTGGAAGGGCAGATAAGAACCAATAATGAAAGACCACATGTGAAATTTATCTACACTGGTGTACTAGAGTTAAGGCATATTTGCTAAACTTGCAGCATAACAACATTACCGCATTTTGCAACATACACACACACAAAACTTTGGACAACTACAATTATTTTTTACATATATACCAAAACTGGATATATACTTTCTGTGTTGAGGATGTACAGTATCTTTTGCAAAACAATACAGTAATAAAGGAAAAAAAAAATTGCATTATAAATTGCTGATTAACACCAATTTTACATCCAGCTTAATAAACTAAAAATAGTTTCTAAAAATACATAAAACATTTATTTAAATATTAAATAACAAATATTAACATATTAAAAAAATTGATACAAGTCACTTAAATTCTCCCAGTAAAATTCTGAAAGAACTTATTGTACTTGATATTCATCAGGACTGACAATATCTATTATTAAAAAGACAAGACTTCTAGACCAGGGGCTGTGAAAAATTTTTCATCATTGACACTCCCCCCCCCCCCAAAAAAAAATTATCTTATAGTCCCCTTCTATAAAAAATGATAAAAAAAATCTTACCCATTTCTTAAATAAATTAAATAATTTAAGAAACAGTTAAGTTTTTAATTATTAGTTGACCCTGAAGCAAAGATGCGTTCTAATAATTTAAATGCGAGTAAATTTTGTTTGAATATAAATATATAATCAAAAATATCCAAAACTTTTAATACAACATTTCTCTTTTTAATTGCATTCCCAAGCTCAAATATGGTTGAATCTGGCTTCAGTCATGTTAATTCTAATTTAACAAAGATGAGAAATAAATGGAATATGGAGCTCTAAGGCAAAGTAAGATTGAAATTAATAAATTTTGACCTAAATATTGCTAATCTAGTCATAAGTAATCAAGCACATCCTTCTAATTGATTTTGCCAAAATCGAGAAAAAAAAAAAAAACTTAACCAGTTTCTGAAATAAATTATATATAAATCCTTTAACAACCTCTTTAAATCTTTTTCACAACTATCGTATTTCAGTGTGCAATAACAATTGGTTCGATAGTTCATCATTTTCCTTGCTAAGTTTATCAAACACTCATGATTTAAGAGGTTGTGTTCTAATTTGGACCATACTGTTGTAAAGTGGAGCAAGAATCGTTTATCAAGTCTGAGAATGAGAAACTATCACGAAACACACTTTAAACAATAAAGGAAGGAAAAAAAAAAAAAAAACAGGAATGAGAAATTAAATAAGTTACAAACTATTATAAAAACTTTACTTACTATATTGTAATTAAAATGGCATTCCAAACGAAAATTGTACATACTGCATTGCTGTCAATAAATTTGCGATTGAATAGCATAGGTATTCATTTATTGACCCCTAATTATACTACATTGACCTCCAGGGGTCAATATTGACCACTTTACCACCCTTGCTCTAGACTGATGAAACAGAGGTATTCTTAAAATGAGTTTATCAGCATTTCTTTCCTTTTAATAAAATACGACATTCGTACAATATGTTCTTATTTAATAGAATATGAAACATTTTACCAAGGTTTTGTAACAGTCAAAAATTAGTGCAATAAAATGTTTGGTGAATAAATGAATGGTCTAAGAAATGTATCAATTATGATTTCAAAAACACATTGACGAATGTAACAATTCTTTTCAGAACAAAATTCTCCCGTAATATATGCAAGAGATTAATTATTTAGGATTAGAAATTTCCTAATAAGTGAACTGCATAATATAATTGAGAATATTTTTAAAGAACTAAATGCTTAAATACATGAATGCATAGTAGAACAGTGATAGAGGGCAAATACATGCAAAAAGAAGATTAAAGTAACAAGTCAAAGAAAAGTCATGCACAATATTAGTAACAATCAGATCAGTTTACCATTACCACTTTTATGGAAAGCTCCAAGGAAGGAAAAAGTTAGTACCCATGAGGGGGCTAAAATAAATTAAAAATTTAGTTTTTTTTCCTTTAAAAGAAACCAATGCAAAATATAATGTATAAGATAGATAAAAAGAATTCAATACATATTAAAAAAAAAAACTATTACTATATAAAGTAATATTACTATGTAAAGTAATATTCCAAAATATTATTTTTATAATAAATATATAACAGACTCTTACTATTAGGAATTGATGTTATAACAGACTCTTACTATCAGTATTCATATTCTGTTATTGTAATATTTACAATTCCAAATCTCACATCAAAATATAAATACTATAATATATTTCAGTACACAGTACTTTGGATCTTGAAGTTCAATTTCAAATTAATTTAGTTACATTAATATGCCATAAATATAAAAAACTACACTTCTGAAAAATTTACTATCTTGAAATATATTAAAAAACTACACACACAAATATAAAGACTGTAAAGTTTTATATATATTACTAGTCTTGCAAGTTAAAATCTGGAAATTTCTGTTTGAATAAATAATCCTAAGCCTTTTTAGAAAATCAATTTAACAAATTCTTTCAAATGAGTGAACACAAAATAAATTTACCTTGATGCATTTTGTAACAATGCAATCTTACTAAAATAATCCAACCTTTCAAGCAAACATGGTCTAAAAATTTAAATTTTATGTGAAAAACTGGGCTTATTTCCCCTTACATTCAGTTTGAATTATTTATTTATTTATTATTTAAAAAAAAAATCACTATTTTTGATGGGCTGGCAAGAATCCTAATCAATTTTCTTGATTCCTCAAAATGGTTAATAATATTCTAATCACATTAAGTAATTTTGAAATGCATAATTTTAAAAAGAGATTTTATAAATATACATAATGATATGACATAAGATGAAGTGTGTATGATTTTTTTTTCAATACACAAACAATACTTGATATTAATTTCAGCATTCATATAGAATGCATACATAATTAAAAGAGTAATATAAATTCAGAACAGAAAAAACATTACAAGATAACTAAATGCTTTTATAAAGCTACTTTTTTTTACAGAGAGCTTAATGTTTCTACCTCTGTTCACTTAAGCAGTTAGTAATCAAATTTGCAATGAAGAAATGTTTCTTACTTATACAGTCAAACAAATTGAAAATTTATTTTTCAAATGTTTTAAACAAAATACACCATATTTATTCACTGTTTGTTAAACACTACAGATATATTAAAAATAATATTTGAAATAAATAATTTTTGTACAGTAATACCTCACAAATTCAGAATAACCAGTTAATGAATTACAAAAATTAGTTTTACACATTATCTATATCTCATTTTACACTGCCGATCATGCAGTGCAAAGGAACTTTAATAAAATTTTTATATATCTTTAGTTATTAACTAAAGAAATATAAAAAAATACACACAAATTAGGTTTCAATTAGAAATGAAATTTCAAGATAAATCCAAGTTTTCAAAATATGTTTCTTATTCCATATTTTAGATATTTTTTAACTTTGACACAATATATAATTACACAAAATGTTGCTTTAGAAGGGTTGCTTTATTTACTACATCAAATGCAAGAAGATCAGAAAATTTAAATACATATAATTATACTGAAAGCAAGAGCTGTTACATAAAAATATATAAATGAAGATTTAAAACAGTATAAGTAAACCTCAAGATAACAAAATATCACTTCACAGAAAAAAACCACAAAAAATTTAAGTGAATATATATTTTTTAAAATAGTACACAAAATTTGAAAATACTTACCATTCCTGGAGGATAAACTCCCATATGAGGCCTATGAATTTGAGATGAAGTAGGAGGTTCAGAACTATGACTTAGTTCACTCAGGGGAAGCTCTTCAGACTAAAAATTAACAAATGCAATAATAAATAAACTTTAATATATCAAGAAAGCTAATGAAAGAGAGAAATGCTAAAATTGCAAAAATAATTGGATGTCTATATAATTAAACAGAAATTAATTTTGTTCTAATTTATAACAGAAAAGTAAAAAAATTAACTTCACTTTAAAACTCAAAACTTTGCCAGAATGGCCACATTTGCCACATGGGCATTGTATAAAAGAAAAATCTGCCAATGCAAATAAAGATCAATGTTTCTTAACAACTTAGTCTCAGCAAAATACAAGGCTTGAACATCAATTATATCAAGATGCAAAAAAAGCAATTTACTTATACTACCATTTTATAAAAAGTGAATGAAATGGGTAGCAATTTTGTTAAAGTTAAGAATAACATAAATGTAGTTCTATCTCATTTACACTTCTTAAAATACTTTTCTGAGTGCCCCTACCTCCACAGAATGAAAATGACACATCTGAAAAAGTGATAGAGGTATATTTGAATATAATTAACATATAATAAATGCAATATCACTTACCCTACTGTAGGGTATTGCAGCTGAAAAAGAAAAAAAAAAAAGAAATATCAATGATAAAAAAAAATTAAAAATTTAAATTAACAAATATTTTTTTAAAATGCTGCATAATAGTAATATTTTAAAAATACGATGTATATTATAATCTACTAAAAAAATTTACTAAATGTGTTTTAAATTGCATTTTATAGGTCATGGAGACAAGATTTTGTTACCGAGCAATAAAAATTATTTAATAGCTTCAGAATTTTAAGAAATATACAGAGAACTAAAGAAGTCAATATAATATGCATCTTATTTGAAACCTTAATTTTGCCTTATTTATGTTTCAGGTTAAGCAACAGTCTGCAACAGAGGTAATCAGTTAATGAAAGAACTAACATGAAAGCAAAAGAGAGAAAACAAAACAAAAATAAAATCTTGCTGCTCTATATGACAAATCTAAATTTTAGATATCTAAGAGAATTCAAATGTATTTAATTAAAACTTATCTTTAAAGTGCTTTTAATTAAAAATTCAATATTGCCATCTATGATTTTCTAAACGGTAATGAATAACTTTAAAGGTACAATACACCCAAACAAAAAATAAAATAAAATGTTCTTTGCAAAGAACAGATTTAGCCACCCAAACAACTACAGTTTTAAAAAATAAATTAATATATTTTATTCGAATCTTCCATACAAAAGTTTTCAATAGCTAAATACACTATCATACACTCCACACAATTTCAATCAGTCTATAAACTTTTTGTAGAAATATAGCATTGATTGTAATATGTTTTTGGATTGGTTTGTAATTCTAAATTGATTATTTTAAATTCTTGCCCTTGTCCATTTGCAAAGTTTATATTGAACTCTCCAGAAAGTACAGTTTTTATTCAATCATACCAATCACCCCCCAACATTTCGTACATTGCCCCCCCCCCCCGGTACAACATTGTCCAAGTATGTTCCCAGAGGAATGCACAAAACAGCCAGTCACATTTTTTTCATTTAGATTGATGATAATAATATAAACTACTTGTAATTAAAATTAAAGGAAATGAGAAATTGTTAAGTTGAATATATTTTAAGCTACATGTAATTAATAATAAGCTACATATAATTTAATATAAAATATAGAAAAATTGATAACATTAGATATAGATAATGTCGTAAAATTAAGATACAAAAAAATAATATCCTAGTTAATAATTAAAATTACCAAGTGTTTATATTTAACAATAGAGCCAAAACCATTAAGTATAATTTAAAATACTGAAAATTTTTACATTAAGCCTATGGAATTGGGGGAGGGGGGAACATGGTTGTAAAAAAAATCTAATTTACATATTAAAAATTGAGAAGCGATTAGATACAAGAAGTAATAACAATTTAAGAATAACAATTTATAGCCTACCTAAAACAATAGAATTTTGTGTGACTTAATTATTGGAAACTGTCATAATTTGCATTTCAAGAGACACAATGCCCAGTAAGCAACTATTTGAGTTTTTTTTTGGAAACATTTTTAATTACCATAATTGAACACACATAACATATTGGGAAGAAAAACATTTTATACAAACAATTATTTAAAATTTTAACCCTCCCCCAAATGTAAGTATTTTAAATTTATACTACTTTCACTATTTTTAAACAATTGTTTTGACCAATTCCTTAAAGGTATTTCTAACAATTTTGAGCAAGTATTTAGTTCTACTATTAGTTACATATTTTTTTTTCTCTTTCTATCAGACATTATGGGGAAAAAAAAAAAAAAAAAAAAAGGCTTTTTAAGTACATAACTCATGAAAATCAAAAGGCTTAGAGGAAACACAGTTTAATCAATGAAGTGATTTAGCACACTGTTAAAGAAAATTTAAATAACTTGCTAAATAATACAATTAGAGTAGCGAAATTTTGTACATATATTTAGAACAGAACTATAATCAAAATAATTATTTTTCTCTTGATATTTTGTTTATTTTTAGGGTACTGTATCCCTTTTAGATTTTATATTCATTCAAGATTTAAAGATAGCATTGAAACATAAATCTTTTGAAAAAATGAAATTTAAATTCCAGTAAGTATATACAGTTTCCTAGAACAGGTGATCCCAAAGAGAAAATTAAACTAAAGTAATTTCAGGGAGTTGGTGAGCATTAACCACCAGGACCCCCCCCGCGCCCCCCCGCAGCACTTCTCCGTAATAAACACATTTTTCTCAAAAATCTATTCTTTGAAAAATAAACAATTTTCTAAACAACAAAGACCAAACTCACTTGGCAATGAAATCTAATAAACAAATGTCCAAGAAAACTAAGCTACTATCTTTAAACAAAAATTGGAAAGAGTATAAATTTATTTTGAACCCTTGCAATATAAATATTTATCACTAATGATATTTTAATCTAAAAATCTGAAAAGAATATCAAACATTATAAATATCAAAGAGTAAGCTTTCAAGAGATAAAATGCACAGATAAATAATTTATTACTGTATAGAGACTTGAAACAGTATACTGATATATTATCACTCTTAATCTTTTGCAAAAAATTTTAGGTACCCAGGAATTACCTCTTTTCAGTTCTATAAATAAAAATTAAAAATACATTTAAATCACCTACGAGTTTGATTTAAACTATCAGATGATTTTAAATAGCAAGCATATTTCATGCAAGTATTTATATAGTACCACAAATTTAGTCATACATAATCATGATAGCAATCAATTTTGTCAAGAACCTCATCTTTCACACAGAAAAGATATGAAATTCAATCACAGGCATCAGACGGACAGAATTAAACTGAATTAAAACAAAACAAAATTATAGAGCAAATTATTTTTATCTAATGCCATCTATAACTCCAATATTTTATGAATAAAAATATTTATTTTGCATAGTGGCATTTCATACTTAACATTTGCAGGATAATGAAATTTAAAAGGAAATTTTAAGTTAATTTGAACTCTCTGTATCTCTCTCACAAAAACAGGTACAACTTTGGAAAAAATATTCCCCAAATGGTTTTCCCCAAAGCAGCACAAAAACTCGTAATTTAAAAATTAGATAACTGTAATTTCACCCCTCCTCCCATTTAGAACATTGCAAGATCCAAAATCTAAAAAGAGACATTTAAAAGAAAAAACTTATACTTAAAATTTGCCACTCGAACAAAACAAATGTTTTTTTTTTGAAGAAAGTTCTACCACCTAGTTGTAGCCATTGTAGACATTTTGTCACTTAAATTCTAATCATGCTATTGTAGAGCCACAAATAAAATGAGCTTACATTTCACCATCCTGACTTTTTAAATGTCCTCAATTGAACCAAATACTATTTTAACATAAAGAAGCACAGCATGCATAATACAACATAATATACATTACAGAGGTAACTACAAAAGTAAAATAATTTGAAATGAAATGTAAAAGTTTAAAAAATAATAATGTACTATTAGTCTAGCATAAATTTATCCATTGCCAATAAACTGTGCTTGAGAACTGACTACATTGACTGTATTCTTCTCCAGTTCAGTTGATCCAAGAGCTTTAAGGCATATTATGTTTATTTTTCATCAATTATGAGGTTATTAAAAGGTACATCTTTCTAATATCCAATATGAAATCTTTTGCCAATTCTGGCATAAGCAATATGAGAAAAGTCAATCCATGTCAGTCTGATAATAAAATCAATTGGTTGGGCATTATCAGGAACAATGTATGCACTTACGGCTTGGTTTTTTACATTTACTTCAATATCAGCTTTAAGCTATCTTATAGAGGTCACTGCAGGTCCTTTTTGATAACCAAAATTGTATATATTAGCAGAAGGTTTTGGTTCCAGTTGAAGTCTCAGAACAACCAAAATCTGTAAGAGACAATAGAAACTCCCAGTATTAACTAGGGTTTGTATTTCATCACAATTAATGAGTTTTGCTTTCTTCAAATATGTACTTCTAAATTTTCTTCAACTTTTCCAACAGATGATCTTTTATTGTTAAAATTATTATTAGCAGATTTAATAACACAATTTTTAGCTACATGACCATTATTATATATGTGGAAAGTTATAACTGGTTTTGGCAGTGGACAGCCCCTTGAAATGTACACAAAATTATTACAGTTGAAGCATTTTGGTTCACCTCTTTCCTTGTGAGGGATATAGTACAGTTTCTTCTTTTCTGTTCATTGCAACAATTGGATCAACTTTAAAGGTACATAATTTATCATGGTGCCCTTTTTTAAGTGATTCGTCTATTTTTTGAAGTAGATTTCAAAGTATCGTAGTTATCTAACCTTTCAACTAAATCGACCGGTGAAGTAAATTTAGACTAATCATCAATGAAATGGTCTTTTACTTCAGATACTTTATGTTTTATTTGATCCACTGTAATAAGATCACTTAATTTCTCAAAATTATTTACTTTAATACCATTTACCCATTCATTACAAAAACTTCATTCATACGCAGTTTTTCCACATGGTTTCTACATTTTTACTAAGAATTTTCAGGGAAATTTTTCTTGCGTTAACTCGAACTTATTCAGTAAAATCTTTTGACTTCTTTATAATTGCTTGCGATTTCGTCATTTTCTCAAGTTGGAGCTACATCAAGGCAAATAAGCAAAAGATTAACCTTAGTATTTTCCTGTACATCAGTTTGTTCGGCCAAACGTTCAAACATAATTAAATATAAGCTAATATTGTTTTTGTCTGGCATCAGAAATTGCAGAACTACCTTCAGCTTGAATTTGCAATTTTTGCAGCTCAAATTACACTTCACACTTTCGTTTTTATTCCTCAACCTCAATTCCTTCTTTCACCTATATTCTACAAAATCTCTCTTTCAATAATTATGGAATATAACCATTCCTTGACACGTTCTTAATTGTGCCCCTTCACACATAAAATAATCTTTTTCAATTCACTCACTTTATGACTGTCACACACATTTACCTCTTCTCCCAATTCTTCAGCTAATAATTTTAAACCATACTTCTTTACCTTACCAAAAATATATGTTTCAAAATTATCCAACTTCTGAATGCTGTTGGCTTCTTCCTTATTAAATGCACCATTTGTAACTTGTAGAAAATGTAAACATTTTTTTAAAAAAGTTACACCATCTGGCTGTTTCTAGATTCCATTATAGACATTTTGTCAAATAACAATTACTAATCATGCTATGGTAAAGACAAATAAAATGTTCTTACACACAATCTCTCCCCCCCCCTTCAGTGTTATTAGGAAGAACATGGGTGAGGAAGCTATAGACTGGCACACCGCTGCAACCAGATTTTCATGTCACAAAGTATTTCAAACAATGAATGGTGCTGACAGAAGAGACAACATCAAAAGGGTACAGTCATCATCATTAGCCTTTCATAAAGAGCACAAATTTCCGTGAAAACCTGACTTCAAGATGCATGCTTTAGAATATTAGATAGTTTTATATATTATGCTTGATAATAGATAAATGAATAGCATTAAAAACGAAAAGTTTTGCTCATTACAAGTGAAAAGGGAAGTAGAATAAAATTATCAAATTTAGTTATTTTTGACTACCTATTAACATTGAGAAGTAAAATTTTTTACCTGAAGTAGAATTGAGCTCAGTTCCATGTGGAAGGGTTCGGTCCTCATACTTTGTACCTCCTTGTGAACTCATAGGGCGATTTAATGTACTATTTGCTCCAGTAGGAGATGAAAGAGAATTTCTAACTGCACTGGATTTTGGTACAAAATGGGATTCTTTCCAACCAGCTTTCCTATATGCTTCTCGGAGTTCTTGATGCTGCCACATGTTATACAATAACTGAAGGGGAAAACTATTTTACTATAGGTCTGGAATATTACTCATCCCACATCAAAATTCCTTAAATTTCCAAGGAAGATTTATAATTTACAAGATACAGAAACACATTTTTGCTTCTGATGCATGAAAAATCCTGAACAAGATTAAAAATGAGTCATCATGTAATATATGCTCTTTTGAGTATTCTAGTTCAATGTACTTTCATTTTGAGGGCAGTTATGACATCTTTAATCACAACCTTGTTTATTTTTAACACCTAATGTAAGTTGAATTCATTGAGTGAGCATTTTCTTGAAGTATTTTCTTCATTACTTTAACAAACAGTAATGTTATCTTTGCTTTTCGCAGCAAAGAAATTAACTAACTGAAGCATATATATACAACAATCCCTAGTTTGTTTTTGGAATAACAGAATTATACTAGAAGAAACTTCTCAGATTGACATACGCATTTAACTTATCATATGTAGTAAAGCTTTAAAAATGTTTTTGAAGGTATTACAATTTTTCATATTGAACTCTTTTATAGCAATATACAATTTGTTAGGAAAATATGCTGCACATACTTGAAGAATTAAACGTTTTAATAGCACAATTTATCAAAGATAATAGGAAAAACCCCTACATGGGTTATGTTCATTCTAGTTGAATTTACAAGAAATTTCATTAGATTCACCTCAAAGTTTCAATCTCATTTGCCATACTTCTTCAAAATATGACAGTAATGAAGAGTGATACTTCATTACGAATGAAATAATTTAATTAATTTGTCTAAAAATGCCCGATAAAAATAACTAAACTGAGCTGTGGTTATGTAATTAACAAATAGCTTCATGTAAAATTCAGGTTTTGTACTTTTCAATGAACAAGGAATCGAGAATAAAAATGTCTTAACACATTGGTAATTTTAGTATGTAGTAGATTTACAATGAAATGGTTTGAAGAATAAAATAATAATAACAAACAACAGAAAATAGATACTCACAACATTTGCACATTCAAGAATAAGATATAGAGAAAACTGCATGTTTTAACTTTAATAGATTAATTAATTGTATGATACAAGATAAATTGGCAAATTTCTGAAAAATCTTATGGCTGATCAATGACAATCCATTAAAACTAATAATTCAATGTGATAATGGCAGAGAGATACAAGACTGTACTAATAATAGAGCTAAACATATTGTCCAAAGAGACTATTAACACCAATTTGTACAAACATAACAGACATTGAAATGTTTTATTGAAAGAAGACATCACATAAAAAAGTTTGAAAAAAAAAAACTTTTGTGGACTAAAAAGAAATATTAACGCTTCTAAAAATTTAAAAACCAATGTAATAAAAAGGTTAAATCTCAAATTCAGACAAACTACGTTTTTAACAAATTTATAATTAACAAGCATACATAGAAACAACTTCCTTCATTATAAAATACTAAAAATAAACATACTTGTGAAGCAAATTTCACAACTCGAGGAGAATATGTGCCCTTCTGTTGTGTTATTTGATGTAACCTTTCTACTCCACCTAATGATAACAAAGATCGAGCGAAGTCACTCTGTTTAGCCACTACTTCATTCAAAGTTGCAAGAACTGCTGCAATAGTATCATCTGATGTCCCTGTATCATGTTGTGGACTCCCATTTGGAAGTTTTAGAACAAGATCTTTCATTGCATAATTCCCTATTAAATCTTTATTTCTTTGATCTTGTGCAAGGTTCCTCAAACTGGTGGCCACTGCACACACAACCCTGTCCACTTCCATCCTAAGAAGTTCAACTAGAATAGGTAGTCCTTTGTCTTTTCTGACTGAGGCCCTTATATCAATACTTGGCTAAAAAAAAAAATTAAATTAATTATTTCATACCAGAGATAAATTTACAAGAAAAATTATTTGAAGCAAAATGGGAGGTGGGGTTGAACAAACCTCCCAATAACAAGCTGTCAAATTTTGAATAGCCCCAGCAGCAGCTTCTAATGTTTCTGGATTTGAACATTCAGACAACAGTGATAGATATGACTGAACCACTTCTGGCTGCCAAAGTAAAGCCATGCCTCCAATAGGATCCGATTGACTAATAGGATTTTTGGTAAGAGGTAAACCTTCTCTACGCTCTTTCTCCACATTTAAAGCTTGAGCAGCTTCTTTCTTCTTCTTAGCACCAAAGCAACCTAGATTCTCTCCGACAGCTGAAAATAGTTTTATGCACTAATTTAAATATAGAAAAGTAAAATAAATTTATAACATAAAAACATGTTAGCTGCAGATTAATTTTTAAAAACTTCACCAAATAAGTGACAGAAACTTACCCCTAATAGGTGCACTTGCCCTTGACTGAACAGCAGGAAATAAATGTTTATCATAATCAGGATCTTCAACTTCTTGACATCTATAGGAAAGATTTCTAAGAACACAAACACAGTTTTCAACACTTTTGTTGTCCATGTCATTCTTACCAATAGCTGCTCGAACTAAATACACCATACTTTCTATTAAACCTTCGCAGGCTCGAAGCTTCTTCCTAGCATATTCACCAGCAGAGCTGATATTCCTATAAATACATAAATAACTGAAATATAATGATAAAATATTTTTAAAAATTAATCAGAAAAAATTTATACATTAATAAGAAATAATTGATTCACATCTACTAATGCATAAAACACACACATGTAATAGTATATGATACAATATAAAATTTGTATTTACTTTTAAAGAAAACCCCTCTCAAACTTAATATTTTACTGTGTTTTATATAATCATAAAAGATGAAACTAAATTGATAAAAATTAACTTACCAAATTTATTGATAAAATATTGTTAAGATGTGGCCCTTTAGGATATTGGTTACTATGTTTTACAGTTCCAGATATACATTAAATTGCAAAAGATGACGAGTTTAAGATTTTATGTTATGATTCAGACACTGACAACACATTTGATTTTACATGAAATATGATCTTCTCAACATTAATAAAAATTTATTTATTATGTATCCATAGGTTTGATTAATTAATTGCATAACCTCACACATAAAAGCAATACGAGGAACTATTGATGTCAGACTTCATACTTATATCAGAAGGAATAATGCTTCAAACAGAAACAAACTTATGATTTAAATTACTTCAGATAAAATAAGAACATAATATTGAAATATATATGTGTGAAAATAAACACTTGAATTTTATAACAAATAAGTTTTCAATCAGTTAAAATATTTACCGTAAAACACCACTAGCATTGCGAAAAACAGTTGACCAATATAAATCATGTTGTGGTTTAATTTGATCCAAAGGATTTCTTGATCGATCATATCCAGAATGTGGAATGATAACATGATTGACAAGGACAGTTAAAGCATCATCTATTATTGGACGTTTTAAATCCTAAAAAAGGGAGAAAAGATTGGTATATTGATATTCAGTTATGATTATTGAAGGTGCATAACCTCCCCATTTTTTTTGCAAAAAAATTATATTAGAAACTAGAAATTATAAACCAAACATTTATATCAACTCTGTAATATCATCCAATTATCTTTTTTTAATTATTAAAAAAATTATTTAGTAAGATTTAAGCACAAAAAGTTACGTCTTGCATTGCAGTATAGTCAAGACTTGCGTTGCAGCAAACCATTTCATAAAGCAACTCTGCAAATGATGGAGCGCAGATGTAACATGTACTGTGGGGAAGGGTAGATGAATAAATAAATCAACGACAAAAACAAAGACTTATTTTAAACGAAGATTGTATGACTCTGGAAAACTTATAACAAAAAAAAAAAAAAAAAAAAAGAAGTAACTTTCTTCCCATCATGTAATTAATTATACTGCTATGAAGATTTAATTGTTATTTAGCCCAAGTAACAAATGTATTTTACAAACTTTTCTTGCATATTTTGCAGTTAATGAGGTATAAATCAAGGCATTGAGCAAACTCACTGGTTGAATTTTGGCAAATTATCATTTAATGCTCCTCATTTTAAAGAAACCAAATACTTTTTAAATAAAATTATTACAAATATTTTTGATTTCTTGGAACACTTATATTTAAATATAATGCATGTGTAATACTGTTCCTTTTATATTATGTAGTAATAATCAGAGAACTTTAAAAAAAATTATGCACCAGTATTACAATTAGACCATAGCAAAGTTGGTACAAATTGCAAACTACTACTTTATTGTCCAAATTCACTGTGAAAGTATTGAAAACCTACCATTTTGCAGCTTTTTAAATTGAGTGTAGGTATCACCCCCTAATGCTACTCCCCCCCCCCCCCCATTATTTTATTTTGTTGTTGTCCAAAGATGTTTTGCTTCTCCTAACCACTTACCATTTCAATCACTGCTACTGTTCATATTTTACAAATGCAGAATTAACAACAAGTTTAAAATTACTGCTACCAAGAAAGAATAGCCCAAAGAATTTTGAAATAAAGTACACTGTCAAGACTACAAGTTTAATGTAACACAATGTATTGAAAATTTGCATGGAAAACATACTTCACAAGATGATAGGTTCCAAAAAATTCCAGTAATTAATTCTCTAATTTCATTGTCAGGAGTCTTTCGCAACAGTTTCACTAGAGCAGGAATACCATCAGCATTTCGGATAGCTCTCTATATTAAACAATGATATAATTGAAAAATCCAGTAATAACTATTTATTGTACATTTAACATAATATTCTACTTTGGAAATTAATTATCCCAACTATTTACAAAAATATTTACAGTTTGATGCCTTTTTAATAAGCTACAAAAATTATTAAAGAGAATTACTTTGTTTTCATCATTTTGTCTTCCATAGGATAAATTTCGCAAAGCAGCACATGCATTTCGTTGAATTTCAGGAATATCCTGATTTAGTAATTCAATTATTGGGGGAATTCCTCCTAATGACCTATATAAGAGAATATTTTTTTAAAAAACCTTTTACTTCATATCTAATTAATCATAATATGAAATATGCAAGTACAAGTTCGTATAGTATCCTCTTCCATAGAGAAAAAGACACTGAAAATGGTAAGACAAAACAGTTTATTTAAATAATTTTAACAAACTATATAAAATCTACAATTAAGACAAGAAATTGAAGAACATTAAATTAGAATAGAAGATATGAAAAATATAATTAAAAATTAATGTAACTAAAGCTATGCATAAAAACATATAAGTTGTAAATGCTGAATGAGAGATAAAATTTTTATGATTTCTTTATTAAGTGATTTAGGAAAGCAACTTAATTCACAAGTCCTTTTTAACTAATTAGGTAAGTCACATAATTTTAATAATCCTGTCATTTTAAAAATGTCAATTCAATACAAATTCAACCAATTATATCTATATGTTATAAATGAATGTTTTTGCATTATAACAGTTTTTTTTATAAAAGTTTTTATTAACATCACACTAGAAGCAACACGAGGGCTATTGGCGACGGAACTCGTAATTTTGAACCACGGTCAAGTGACGAGGACAACACCTGAGCTGGTACCCCCTCTCCTATCATCAACACCACACCAACAGGAGGACTTGCATTATAACAGACAATAGTTCATTTTTGTATAATGACTGCCCACAGCGCGCTCTACAAAAGTTTGCGAAATATATCTAAAATTTTAAAGAATAGTTCTACACTCTTCAATAAATCAAATATTTTATAAAGGGCATCTTTCAAGTTCAGCTGGAAATGCATTTCTTTCTTATTACAGGAATATTAACGGTTTAAATGATAATAATGCTGCGACAACCACACTTAGCAAGTTTGTTTGTACCTCCCCCCCTACATCCGGACAAAATCCTCAATAAAGATAACTGGACTCATGAGAGAAGGAAAACATTTCCATTTCTCATGAACTTTGACTTAACAGAGTCCAATTCTCCTGGGAACCGAGAACACCCACACATCAGGTGTCCAGTTTAGCAGGTGACAATTCTTGTTTCCATTGGAGTGCTATTAAACAAAAACTGTTTTATAACTTTCAGTTATCGAACCAAAACAAAGGAATATGTCCCGTGGCTTTGGAAAAGGCGTGGTCAATTCCATTAAACCCAAAATTTCAGAAAAGAAGAGACATTCAGACCTCTATAAAAATGTTCCACTAGAACGTCGCGTTCAAGGACATTCAAATACTTTTTTAACGTATGACATGCACCCCACAATGCGTAGCGAGTGGAAGAGAGACATGTACTTTATTTTGTAATCATTAACTTTAGTAATTAAATTAACCGAAATTAAAATAGTGTAAAGTATTATCCAAGAATCATATTTTTTTTATTCAATGCAACCAAATAAACCAGAATGCCACAATGCATTACAGAATAAGCAATTTTACAATCAATTCTCAAAGAGCCTTTTGCTGACAATTACTGCAGCTTTATTAACATCACTAAAGCATGTACAACAAAACGATAACTTGAGGAAGCCTGATAAATGTGTAGAGATAAAAAGATATTCAGCTGTTTCCAGTAATTAATATTTATGATCTAAATTACATACAAGAATGTAAGCAACCACATCTGATATCTGTGATATGCTAACAAATAATCATTTATAATCAAATTCAGAATTAAGATACAAATTAATATAATCCATCATTTACAAGTGAACTTGGATCAAGACTGAATATAATTAACACTCTAAGCACTTAAATTTTTTGAGTAAAGCTATTGCTAAAGCGATCTACTTAAGTACAACTACGGATCACAAAAAGATTTCACTATTCTTTCACAAAATCTTCGAAAAAGCAAGATACTTCTATTCCTACCCGCTTTTAAGATGCAGTGTCTTAGTTTCTTAAAGGAAACTGGATGATTACTCAGTATAAGCAGTTGAGTGGCCTTAGGCGAATCTTATGTGAAGAGCTGTTCAGTCATTGGGGTACAAATATCCACTCAAAAACTGTTCACCCATTCCAATGAATCTCAGTAAAGCTATAAACTAATAAAAAAATAAATAATGCTTGAAAAAATTAGCATGTTAATCTGTAGAAAAATATTTGTTTTCTTCAAACAAAAGAAAATTCTTTTCCGTCATTAAAAAAAAAAAAACTATTATGATTTTGGTATCTTGTGATTTGAGACAGGAAACAGCACCCTTTATTTGTTGTTGAAGATCAGATCAAGAAAACACAAGCACATTAATGTTTTTAAAAAAAATGCTTAGTATACTGTCAGCTTCTCTAGACTCATACAGTATGTCTCTGGTGCTTCCAGAAATGTCACGCTTAGTGTTAACTCATGGTTGTTATTAGTGATACTGTAAGGTGATCAACTTTTTTTTTTAACAAAAAGAATACCAATGGTATAATAGCATTATATATGATAATCAGATTTCAGAAATAAAAACAGAGTTTCCTCCAATTAATTGCATTTTTAATTTAAAATAACATACAGAGTGATTTTCATATTTTTAATTGATATAAATTTTAATCCTTAAGAATATAATTTTCTGTTCAATGCATTTTTTCGAAGTATGAATTTTCTCTGCATAGTGCACTCGCTTCAGAACTTACACTAAGCAAAACTGCCCTCTTTAGACTAGCATTTGTGCCAGGTGAATCAATAGTTTTAAATTTTAATGGGAATATATTAAAAAAAAAAATGCCAACTACCTTCTATCCTCTTAACGTTTCATTGTTCTGTTCCTTTAGTGCTTTATACTTTAAATACATATTCACATTTATTTTTAAGCGGGAAAACTGACATTGATAACTCCATTTTTCATTTTAGTCAATAACAAACTCAACTGTGATAGAAACTTCATCTCATTTAATTTTGTCTTTTAAAACAGTATATTTAAAACAATTTAGTTCAATGAAATCGACAGTTACTCCATGTATTCATAACGAATTTTAACTTTTTAATTTTAATGCATCCTTAATCCCAGGATTAGAGCCCTAAAAAATTGTAAGATTATTCCCTCGTATTAACAATATGAATTCATCATACCATTCTATATTGTAAAGGGGGAAAAAATGAAATTTTATCACATATAATTTTTGGTTAGTTTTATTGAATAATGATACCATGTTGTGAAGAAAACAGTCTCCAAGTTTTGATGTAACCATTTTGAAAGAATGTTTTCTAAAGTGTAGGTTATTTTTCCAAATTTAAATAATATGATTATTGCATATCATATAATTGCAAAATGTGCTCAATTGATGATAAAGAAGTTTGAATTTAAAATTCTTATTGTTACCAACTTTTGTCATTTATACTTATTTTTAACAAACTCTGAATGCATCAAATTATTACTTTATTATGTTGACGCTTTATTTAATATTAGGTAAAACATGACAAAAAAATTCGAACTGAATTTTGTAATAAATATTTCAAAAACTTTTAGAGATAATGCTCATATTTTTTTTTTGTATACTGAGGTTTTAGCATCTCAGCTTTGTTTCCATGTAAAAAAAGTTTTTTTGTATTCACTAAGATTTTTGGCATGTCTTGCTTGATAACGTGCAGTTTTCAACTGAATTGTACAAAACTTAAGGAACATATGAAAATGTGCTAGCGATGCACAATATTAAAATTTGAATTTAATATTTTAAATATTCATAGAATTATTAGTGTTTATGGTAAATATTTTAAACTGCATAAATGTTCATGGAATTACAAATATTTATAGCAAATATTTTGAACTGTGTATGCTAGATACATAAATATTTTTTGTTAATTCATGTCTGCTTATATAAAATTCCTAGTTTTGGTTGAGATTACGAATAATGTCTGGATTTTCATTACTTGCACTTCAATTATCCTTTAACAGAAAATAAATTATTAGAGATCTTACACAAATTTATATTTTTTAAACATGAATCATCAAATAATTAGTAACAAAAAGTACAAAGAGAAATTTACAATAGACATTTACACATATAAACAAATATAAAAGTGCATACACACTTTTAATTACCGATTATCTGAAGATTCAGATTTAAAAATATAAATTTAAGGAGAAATGCTCATTTATCCCCTCTTTGAAGGAAACTGAAGTTCGGTTGCTTAAAATTCTGATTCATTGCTATATCTTAACAATAAAAAACTAATGATTATATGTAAGCTGTCTGGAACACCTCACTTTGAAATTATGAAAAAACTAATGGATTTTAAAGTTTGGTTTTTCTACAGCTATTTTTATCAATACATAAGACAACATTTTTCAGGTAATATACAGAAACTTGATTATTATTCATTTGTTATAATTGGAAAGTTTAAAATGTTTCTAATTCTGAAGTGTTCATTTTTTTTTTTTTACACCTTAAAATGAAATAATTTTAAAACTGAAATTATTGATAAAAATAAAATGATAGAATATATTCATTATTTTTATATATTTTTTTAAATTAAACAGATATTTTATACATATTTATTCAACAATATTATCTCATTGAGGACCAGCAGGATGGGAAGGATGCACAGTTAGTTACTGGCTCTGAAACTGGGTGTTACCACAGGCCCAAGCAAAGCATTTAAAACAGTTAAGCCTAATCTTACAAAAAATTCCTATGAAATTAGCAATTCATTTAATTACACCTGTCCCTCGATTTACACGGTTAATTGGTTCCTGAGAAAACCGTGTAAAGCGAAAATTAAAATTTTTGTATGAAAAACCGTGTAAATCGAAAACAGCTATAACCATGCGTTTTAAAACCATTTATTCAATATATATTATAAATTCAAAGTGTTTTCAATCATTTATTCAATATAAAATAAAATAAAAAACAAAATTCAAACAAAATTGAGATAGTTATTATAAATTCAAAGTGTTTTCATCTACACTGCTATCACTATCACTTTCAATGACAGGTCTTCTTTTACAGGTTTGTATAATTTCACTTTCATCGCTCGATAATATTATTTCATTAGACGCTGTTTCGGTAGTTGATCTATTAGGATCGATTTCATTTCGGCGAGACATAGAAATAAAATTTGTAATTAGTGACTGTGATTTGTTTTTAGTAAGAACGTTGTAGAGTTCCTCATATTCATTTAAACATTCATTCATATTTCGTTGAAATCGGAGAGCCCGGTCAAGATGCGGATCATTTTGTTGAAAATAGTTGACCAATTTTCTTCCTTGCTCAAGTCCCTCACGAACAACTTTTGCTGTGAGTGGATTATGGGCATATCCATCAGTAACTGTTTCATTATCACTTTCATTTTCACTTGTGATATTCACCATGTCAATTAAATCATCTTCACATATTTCTTTATCTGCCATTATTTCGATAATATCCACCTCACTTAAATCTTCGAAACCTTCACCGAATGAATGAGCCAACTCAATTATCTGAGAATATTCTTGCTCTAATAGTATAGGAGGATTTGCTCTTTCAGCTACATCAGGCCATACTGCTTTCCAACATGCATTAAGTGTTGAGTTTTTAATCCCAACATATGCTATACCCACATGTTTAACACAATCTAAGATCGTGAATTTTTTCCAGGCATCAATAACTGAAAGAGATCTATCATTTTCCAACTGATCCAAAATATACCGAAAGGCATGTTTTATATACAAAGCCTTGAAAATACATATAACAAAATAGATAAAAATATATGTACTATTGTGAATTACGACGCACTGAAAGGTAATCTTGACGCATATACATGCACATGTGGTGTTACCAAATCAATGAATTAAAATTATGCGGAATTTGACAGTTTGACATTTTTTTTTATTTGAATTTAAAAAACCGTGTAAATCGAAAACGTGTATATCGAGCACCGTGTAAATCGAGGGATGGGTGTACTGCAATATAGCAATTAATATAATTACATTTTATATATATAACATACTACTTCTTCATATATATTAATATAAAGACAATAACAATAATAGAAATTAAATATACAAAATACTATAATTGTAAACTATGCACAAGAAAATAAAGTTGCAACAACAATATATATGAAATTTTAAAAAATCCGTAGTGTGTGGTACAGTTCACAACGAGGATCGACACATGGTCCTAAGAAGTATACTTTTGCACTCATAATCTGATGACTGCTTACCTGTCCTGTCAAAGTGAACTTTCAGGAAAATGTCTTCTAGTTAAATGGAATGGTTGAGTGCCTGGCATTTCTGAACCAATTTTTAAGTTTTATATTTTGTAAACTTTTCTATTATCCGAAGAATAACTCGGAATCTGAATTTCAAAGCAGATATTTCTTTACCTGTCACTTTAGAATATATTATAATTGCATTTAAAAATGCCTTTTCTAACAATAGAAATAACAGCTTTTTTGTACTATTTCACTATTTTTCTAAGAGCTGGATAATGATGAATGATAGAATCGTTAGTGTCAACACACCTTCAATATTTTGATTATACTCTACAAAGCAGAGTGGCTACAAAATGTCCTTTCCAGTTTTTTGGTCTCTTTTACCTATTGGTACGTATAATAGCATAATTATGTATGGTTGATAACCTCAACACACTTTCCTTTTAGTCCTTTAAATGCAAATAAACTCACTGAATTGTTTTGAAAAACTACGGTTTCTAATATTTTCTGTGCAAAGCCATTTGTTTCATTCACAATAGCACCCATAATTTTGTTATCAAAAATCAAGTTCATTCTCTGCTTTCACACTGTTTAAATTTTGTCTAGTTCTCACTGAAAAGTCCATCTTTGGAAGTGATTGGTAATTCTTCTTCATAATTTTATGTTTTGTATCTGAGGAAAACCAACCTTCTAATTCATTGTAGTTACTAATACCACTATCTTCACTAAAATCAGAATAACTTTTCACAATTTTACATAATTCCCTCTTGGATAGATATCTCATTCTCTTAGCCATGAAACTGAATATAACCCCATGAAATGAAATCAGATATAACCCCATGTCAGATCCTGCAGTTTCTACAAAACACATCCATAAATATTTCATCTTCACTCCTACAAATAGCCGGACTATTCTCTATTCTAAGGAAAAGAGCAAAGAAATAAATAAGAACGCTGATGTCCCTATAATTACCAACTGCTCTTTAACAGAGTTGCGATTCTCAGTTTGTTTATATCAATAAATATATCAAAAATTTAAAAAAGCACAGAATAGAAACTAATACCCTTAAGTGATGGTCAAATTTTGCGAGATTCGACTGTCAAGAAAACGTTGCAATTTGGAGCCACACATCTAGTAACATTTAAAAATTCAAATAGAATGTTCCATTTCCCAATTAAGAATACGCATCGCTGGCCCCACCATGTTAATCAGAGCTCTTCATGAGGAAGCAAAGCTGGGCTGGCAAGATTGGAATAGTTGCATCATGCAGACAAAACGTTGGTTGCAAAGGGGGTTAAAGATATTTTATAGAAACTTAATTCCATTTGATAATTTTAATGTAAAGAAAAAAAAAAATGTGAGTTAACCTTGCAAAGAAGACACAGAAAAAGTAATTTGTCCAATAATATATAAAATTGAAAATTCTCCTCCCTAGCCACAGTTTATTACGGCTTCAAATTAATAATAATCCAAAGAGAGTATAAAATCTATTTTATTTTTCAAAGTGGCTTTTTGATTTATTTAAATAATTGGTTATATCACAAAAATTCTACATCAAATAATGTGTTTAATTCAAATGTAAAAAATGAAATCTCAAGCCAATTTGACATACAAACACTTACTAATGTCCAGTACAATAATGGACGGGGATTACAGGAATTCTTACCCTCTCCCCATCCTTTGGAATAAATGCTTCAAACTCTAAGGGCAAGAGTGGGGTTCACTAATGAGTCATAAAATTTCCTGTCAACTTTCCTTGTATCTGCAACCCTCCCCAATTAGCTACCTAGACTTTAAACCTCTAAAGAAGGCAAAGCAATTCAGAAAAAATAAGACTTTACTGCTTTCAGTGAGTTCATAGCCATTAGGAATTTTATGTTTGGAACACTTTTGAAGTATCTTAGAACAGGACAGGATTTTATGTGCAAAACACTTACAGGATTAAACTAATTAAAAATACAGTAATTTATTTATGTAATATGAAAATGTTCCAAGAACTCCAGGACAAAAATATTTTTATAAACACTTTTCCACACAAAAGTTCCCAATTTAACTATTGAAATGACCAAGAAAAATTTACTAAAACCTTGTATTCATAAAAAATTATTTTAATTTCCTTTTACCAAGTTACTAATACTTTTCTCATTAGCATAATAAAATATCAAAGTACATTTGTAAAATATTCAAATGAGAAAAATTCTAATATCAAAATACATCAGCAGAACATGTACAAACCTAACCAGAGGCAGTTCATTCCCACTTTCTTTCAGAAGAATTTTACTGATTCTTTTAATGACTGTGCTACCAATTGTTCATAGTTGGGTGGAGATCAGTTTTGTTAATGTTATCAAGTTGCGTGCACATTTCTTATCATTGGCGATCTTAAAGTAACCAGTTTAGATTTTGAAAAATAAATACTCAGTAGGATAATTTTATGCTGTCCATTATAGACAGATTTTTCTCTTTTCTTGTTTTTTCATAGATTTTTCAGAATAGTCAGGAAATGTACAAATATATATATTTTTTTTAATTCTTTAGTGCCAATGATATTGCTGTTTTGAATGTATTTCTGATATTTAAGTCATGCACAAAAACTGTCAAAATTCAGTTTATAAGAATTTAGAATTAGTTTAATAACATCTCTAAACAGAAATATAAATCGTAAGAATGCAAAACCTGCAGAAACAAAAAATGTTCTCAACGGCCAAACCAATTGGGGAAAAAAAAAAAAAAAAAACTGCATATATCATGTGAAAAAGGATATACAAAGAACCACTATAATCTGTAAGGCATGCAAAGTGGCTCTTTTGTATTGACCAGACATGTTTCGAAGAATATCGCATATTAAAAATGACTTAACACAAACCAATGATAAACAAAATACCAGAATAAAGAAATATAAAACTAATACATTCTAAATAAAATGAAAAGGCATGGAAGAACTAATAAAAAAAAGGCTTTTTTATTAAGAGCCAAAAAATTTTAAAAGCTAAAACTTTTATATTTTTTAAAAAACTGTTCAAAACCATTGCTTACAACTTTTTCAAATTAAAATGTTTTTTTTTACATTTAAATAAATCAAAATAAAAAATTAATATATATTTCCCCCTACGATTAAAGATTCAGAAAAAACATCAAAAATGTTACACATTATTTTCAACAGAATACAAGAGAGGAAAGTTTTGCTTTCTCTGTTCTTTAGATTTACTCCATATTCAATTAAGCTGAAAATTATTTTATTAATATCTCACTTGCTCATATTTGATCACAAAAAGGCTGTAGTAACCGAGTAGTTATGGTTGTAAACTCGTAGCAAATAAATAAAACCCTTTTCATTCATATATTATTATTCAACATGTTATTCATATAATATCTAAAATTTAAATAGATTACACAAAATATATCTATTTTAATTTTAATTTTAAATTAAAAAAAAAAAAAAAAAAAAAAAAAAAGACATTAAACCCACAATATTCATAAACACAAACTAAGTATTCAAAAGCTCCAAAATCATATAATTAAAAAGGTGGACTAGGAATTTAAAATAAAATATTGATATAATATTGTGCCAAATATTAAAATCTTTCACTTGTGAATGATTTCTGACTAAAAATCGGCAACCCTCACCTTCTACAATTTGTAATGAGCAAAACCTCAACATGCAGCACAAAAGACTTCCCTGTGGGGGGAAGAAATTTTTTCTGTCCCAAAAGCACTGAGTGGAAGGAATATTTCCCCATAGTTTCAACAGTTTTAAGATTAACAGATGTCCATAACAACATAATATTGCAATTTTACTAATTTAACAACAAAAGAGGCCAAATTCATTGGATTAAAGAGTAATGAACACGACACAGAACATTCCATAAAACACCTTTTTTTGAAAAAGTTTCCAACTATTTCAAAAAAAGTTTATATGGTTCAAAGTCATAATGACACGTGTATTTTGGAAGTTTTATTAATTCTATTGAATACAGATTATTGGAATCAAGATCTTCCAGTTTGTGATATTTAGGGTGCGAATAAAGTCCAAAAAAGTATATCCTCATACTGTAGCTTGAATAACAGGCAAGCTGGATTATGCATCATGATTACCGTTTTACTTATAAAAATATATCAATCATTATGTGTATATATATTAATACTAATTTGAGATATTTTAAAGATTTATGAATTTTTAAAATATGAACTTACTATCAGAAACAAGCACGTTATACTTACCTAGCTTTTTGCTTCATATTATCATCTGAATAAATTAAATGCGTCAAATAAGCTGCAGCGTTGGCTCTTACAACATTATTTGGGTGCCCCAAAAATTCTATAACCTCATGTAAATCAGGATCTCGCCATCGCACATCTGAAACACACACAAAAGGATATGCGACTTGAAACTTGCTATGCAATACAATATCATTATTAGCATTTATTACGAGTTAAATGTTCATTCAAGAATGGCTTATAGCTTCAAATTTTCACCAGAGTAAAAAAATAAAGATACCGATATTGTAATAAAATAATTTGGCGCCAATTGTATATTTATGATTCTAATTGTATTCAATACTTTATTCACTTATCAACAGTACCTTTACAACAAATAAGATTAAAGCTGAAAGCATGTTAAAAAAAAATTTCTACTCATTATATATTATGGTCTTTAAATTAATATTAAAACTCAGAATTGATCACTTTTCCATAACATATAAATAGTAAACAGACAAAATACACATTTTTTTCTCCCCACCATTCAAGCAACCTAATCCAATTGATACAATTAGCACCTACTATTATTTATTTTTAATTTTCATCCCCACTGATAAATTTTAGGAAGAGAAAAGTATGATAATTGAAACTAGGCACAAGATAATCTTGGAATTTTATTCTCGTTAAAAATTGGTAGACTTTTAAAAATTTATGCTATAAATAAATATTTACTTTTTGGTACTGTAATAATTTAATATGTGAAAGATTTAAGGATGAAATATTAATCCAAGAAAATGATGGAAAATTCTTCTAGAAAAATTAAGTTTTTATTCCAACAAACATATATAACAAAGAAAAATAAAGCAAAAACCCCTTCCTCAAATCATACATCACAATCCAACAACTGTTTTTTATAGGTATACTGACATATAACATTAGCTTCTTTAAGTCAGATTTGATGTGATGGAGGCAGAGCTACATGAATTTGCAAAACTATCTTTGAATATTAATAAAAATTCTACTAATTCAAGAAAAGAATGTCAAAACAGATTAGAATAAAAGAGCGATAATTTAACTGCAGTACAGTAACTTCACGTTAGAATTATATGCTTTTCTGAGAGATAAAATTTTGGCAATTAAATAACTTTAGTTCTGTTTTGAATAAAATAGGATTAAAATAATGAAATTGTTTTACATTATAAACAAAAATAATAATGGGCTAAGACATTAGAATTACTTTTTAATCACCAATAATGATGATAACACATGATCTAGAGCCTAATTCTCAAAGCTTGCATACTATATTATAAAAATATTTTAAAATCTAACTAATTTTAATATTCAACAGACACAATTTTTTTCGCTCACACACACAATTAACTTAAATTCCAGGCTTAGCTCCTTTGAGACACCACACCTTTGTTTAAGATATTCATTTGGGACAGAGGGGAATCAAAAGGTATCTTCTCGCAAGACGAGGGGTTTCCCTCACTAAGCCTAACTTAAGAAGAAAGAAAAATGACAAAAAAAGTTTAAGTCCTAACGTTCCAATTTTTGGTATCATTTTAGAATGTTACTTAAGCTGTCACATATGTTAAAATTAGCATTTAAAAATCTTTAGCTTTTACTTTACAATAATATATATACACAAAAACATGTATATATATAAAAATTGATTAGTTTCAGAAATAATTTTCAAAAGCCCTATTGAAATAATTCCAAAGTTTTAATGGACAATCATTGCTCTCGTCTATGTCACTCATTGGCTCGTTAATCACGTGAATGTTCTCCCTCTGACAAATGCTTTCTCGCTATAACAAAAGTTGTCGGTATAAAAAGTCTACATAAAGTCGAGGCTTTCCCCAAATGTATGCAAAATATATCCAAAAGAAATGCAGAGTAACTGTACTGATGGAAAAACTCAAAAGGGAGGGGAGTAAATAAGTACCCATCCTAAAAGGGTTAACCATCAAAAACCTTTTTTCAACATTTATTCCATAAATAAAACTTTTAAAATTGTTTATAAGTTTTTAAGAATTTTATTTATGCACCTTGACTACTTTATTTTATGATTCAAAAATCAGTATGTTATAAAACAATTTCAAAGTAAAAATTCAAATTTCATTTTCACTTACCACCACCTTCACTATCAACAGGAGCATATTCTAAATGTGGATGACGAGGAGGAACAGGGTGGGTTGATTCATTTGCACTTAAGGGTAATGGTTCCTCTTCTTCATAACCGGCTCTAGGAGCACGAGCATAAGCAGGATTCTGATGCTGTCCTTGGGAAGTGCGAGAATGTGTTTGTGGATAATCATCATAACTAGGTCTCCTATCTAAATGGCCTTGAGGCAATCCTGAATCATACTGATACCCAGGAGAAGTAGCTGGAAGTGTTTGGCCTGAATAGCCATATGGAGTACCTACAAAGATAAAATGAATTAATTCTCATTTTACATTTTTGAAAAAGAGAACCAACACTGAACATGGCCATACCAATATCCTAACAAACCACACTTCAAACTAAATCAGTTTTTAAGAAATTCATTAATTAACACAGAAACTATGTAAATATTATAATCTTGCTCAAATGGAGATCTAATTCAATTTTATTATAATTTTTTGGTTACTTGAGAGTTTTCCTTTTAGTAAGTTGATTCAGAATAAAGATAATTTTTATTTTCTAACACTGATACTTGATGGAGTTTTTCAAAATCAATTTTAGTCTGCTTTACATATTATACTATTAATGAGATTCTTGTTCATTAAAAATTTTTTTTAAATAAATTTAGATATTTTAGAAATATCCCTTTTTAATACTATTTTTTTTTTTTTTAAAAAAAAATTATTTCCAAGGGCCTATACCTAAAATTCTGACAATTCCTTCTTAGTGAAGAAATTTCCTAAAGAGAAAAATAATACAATGCCAATTCTAATATATGCACCAATAGAACACTTTTAAGGAATACATCCACATCCTCTGCTCATTCATTGTAGGACAATAACTGGTTTTATTAACATCACACTAAAAGGAACACAAGGGCTACTGGAGACAGACTTCGTAATTTTGAACCTTGGTCAAATTAAGAGGCTGACACCTCCATCTCTTAACTTCTACATCAACCAGGGGAATTTGAGTCATGACAGATTTACTGCACATCAGTCCCAGCTACACAACAGGTCTGTAATGGCATCAAGACTACTCAACAAAAAATGCCAGCCATGAGTCTACGAGTATGACCACTATATAGACGTGGCCACCACAATAGAGCAAAACTCTACTGATAAAAAAAAAAGATTAATATTGAGTGTCATTGTGCAAGAATAAAAATATATATAACTGGTTTTCTAATTGAAAATGTGGTACAGATCAGGACCATGCATGACAAAAAAAAAAAAAAAAGCCTAAGAAGTTGGATTAACTTTATTGTTTATGTTAGTACAGCTAAGTTCTACATTATATTTTACCCTACCTTTCCATCCTTTTATAACAACAGAAAAGGAAAGTTAATACAGAGTGGCATTAATATATTATGATCAATATGCAGGTTAACAAAAACACAGCTGGAACCAAAATTAGTTAACCTATATGTTCAAAAGTATATAAAAGTTCATTTAAGATTACTACCACTTTGTGTAGCAACAGATGCTGCAATGATTAAATCAAAGGATTTAACAAACAGTAATAGAGGTATAATAGCTGGATATTGAGAACAGCAGCTTTTGAGATGTGTTTGCATAGTAAATGTATAAAATGCATGGAAAAATTACCAGAATGTGATGCCTGAGCAAATAAACTGTGAGGCATCACTGGCTATTAATTACAGTGGTAAGTACAGTTTTTGATCCCTAGTTAAGAGTAACTAAGGCGATACCATCAATATATAGTCTGCCCACATATATCAGAAAGCTATCAGGAACTGTACAACATGCTTTAATTGTGCAAGGGTCTCATCACAGCAGACATCTAAATCCAGAGCCCCTGTTGACAACCACAGCAGACATCTAAATCCAGAGCCCCTGTTGACAAGTATGCACCTAAATTTTTTTAATTATTTGCATTGCAGCTCAAAGACTAGACCCTAGAACAGGGTAAAAAGTTGCCATTCCTCACAAGTCTTACACTGTACTGTATTGTGTCACTGGACACTGACATATTCGAAGGAAGAGATTAGAGTGAAAAAAAAATTGAGATAAACGGCACAAATGTCGAATTTTGCCAAACAATGAGTGTGTTCTAGGCATTTGAAAAAAAAAATAGGAAAAAGAAAAGTAAAAATTTGTTAACAAGAGAAAAAAGTAGAGAAGGATAACTAGGATATTCTGGAGGCATGCCATCTATCCAATCCATAGACAGTAAAACCCACAGAAAAAAGATGGCAACTGTTCTTGCAAATGATGTCATTTTTCAACAGGATAATGCAACATGTCAAAAGGCCAATTATGTTTAGTATGGTTCAAGGAGCATGACGAGGAGTTCTAGTTATTCCCTTGAGTTTTAAATTCTCCAGATCTTGATCCTTGAAAACCCATGGGAACATTAGGATTGGCACATCAGATAGCAAAACCCTCCACCCTATTTATGTGATGCTCTGCTGTTCTCATGGTTACAGACTCTCAGCACCATTTTCCAAGCACTCACCGAGTTCATATCCCATTGCCTAACTGCTGTTCTAGCTACAAAAAGAAACTGTTCCAAAAATAAGTAGGAGATTATAGTATAGCAATTCGACCCTATATTTATACTTTTAAAAAATAAAGCAACACAAAATGTCAGCTTATTCAAATTATAAGAATTAGATTTCAGTTAAGCTTAGAAACACTTGCCATATCTATCAGCACTCTGAGTTGGTGAAGGAGTTCTATAATCCATTCTAGGAGGTACAAGACCAGCTGTATCTATTTCTTCATAGTTTCCAGGTTGGTGATTATAATCTGAAGCAACTGCACGGGGGGCCTGGGGCATAGCTCGATGTAGATTAGGAGAGTCACCAGATGGTGTTGTTACACTTTGAGGAGGATATTCTCTATAACCATACTCAGAGTATGGTTGGCCCCCAGTCTGAGAGTACAAATCGAAATTCCTAGCTGCTGACAGGGATGCAGGAGAGGCAGTTCTTCCATATGTACCATAGTCCCCTAATGGATAAACCTGTGTTGGTGTCTGACCAGCTGGACTTGGTGGTCGGCCTTAGAAAAATATAATTCAACCAAATTACAACAATAAAAATGAAGTATTTGTCAATTTAAAACTTAATTAAACAATACAGATTGTATTAAAAATTACCTATATTTCAGAGTATAACATAACTTTAGAATATTAAAATTACTAAAGGTTTCATTGACTAAACCTGCAAGCAGTATATGTATATATCTGCAGAGGGAAGAGTGGAAAATTTTTCCTAGCTTAAAATATTTTGCAGAAAAGTTGTCAATGGGGATATTGATACATATCTATACTAAAATATAATTTTACATTTTGTTACTTATTCATATTCAAATCATTCCAAAGACAGTCATCTTTTACAACTAATGTAAAAATCTTTGAATAAAACAGTTATCGCACATAACAAAATCTCAAAAATGTCATTTAATTTTATTTCATAACTACTAAGGCCTCACTATTTATTCCAACCAAACCCCATGAATTAAATAATTTCGGCTTTGATTGCTTAGTCAAAATGATCTATGAAAACTTGGGCCTTTAATAATCTGAATATTAGAAAGATAATACAAGTCTCAATACAATTAAAAGGGAAGGGGGAAGGCTATGATGAAAACAGAAAGACTAATTTTATTTTAAAAATTAAAAATACAACTTTAAAAAATGCTTTAATTTTAAAACAATAAAAAAAGAATGACAATGTTGAGAGTAATGAATAATCACATTTTTCGCTAATATACTTTTTACACAATTATTTAAAAATTGCACTAATTAGGATATAAAATAATTAAGTTCTTTTATAAATTCTATTTTTAATACAATTTATTCAGATATAAAGTACTGCATGCATATTTTTTAGGAGAAATATTAACACAGTAAAATTTTCATACTTATAACTCAGCATACAAATTTGAATATTAGCTATAAAATACATACCTGGATCATAAGTACCATAATCATGAGGAACATTAGTTGGATTTGGATAATTGTATGCCATGTAATCCCCTCCAGGAGGTAATGTGCCACCATATGAATAATTTATTGGTTTGCCATCTGGTCCTATGTGATGTACTTCACGAGTCTTCACAATTTTAGTGATGGTCTTAACCTTAAGAAATTCGAACATTAGTTAACACAAAATACTCTTTTGTCAATAAAACTACATAAATTTTTGAACATAACGTATTGATTAAATCATAAGAAATCTAACAACTACAAAAGCAATTTATTTATAGCTAATTACTCTTAAGGAAATGAACAAAATGTCTAACAAGAGTAAAGAAAAAAAAATTATACTTAAAATTATATAGTTTCATAGTATAAAAATAAAGATTACTTATTAGCTTGCATATTGAAATACTGCAGGTTTTAGTTAAAACTATAATTATGTGGAATAATTTGTCATAATATAGACTTTTAGATTTATTACTTCAAAAAATGTTTTTCAAGCAGAATACTAATTCTCTCCTCATATACAGAATGAAAAAAAAATCATATTGAAATTTATGTATTTAATTAGTAAGCTTAGGAATCTAAAAAATTGATGGCTGGGATAGCAAAGGGAAAATAACTATAATGCTATGAACAATCACTGTCAATATCTAAAATGATTAATTGGGTAGGTTTATTGTCATACTTAGAAGCAACACGAAAGTAACTGACAATGGACCATGTAATTTTGAATCACAGTCAAATGACAAGGACAACTATTAAGTTAGCATTTTCAAAGAATGTAAGTTAAAACATTAATCATATTAAGAAGCATTAAATACTTCACCTTCTCTCAGAAAAATAAATTTGAAATATAGTTATATGCTTGAAATTAAATTTGCAAAATGAAAGATGAAGTTGCAGAAATAAACCAACTACTACTAATAATTTTTTTTTTTTAAATAGAAATTAAAGAGAAAACTTCATGTATAATAAATAGTACAGGATTTTGTTACACCAGATGAAAAAAAAAGAGATTCTCATAATTAAAAAAATGTATTGATTTCTTAGGATATTTAATAAGCATTCCTCTCCATTTTATGCATCACATGCAATTTCACATATCAAACATCTAGGACAACAGATCTAAAAACACAGTATGTTAGCAGTTTTAAAAGAGAATTTAATTTTGAAATTAAATTAATGAGAACAATAAATTCCTCAAAGAATATCATAACTCAGTTATACATCATGATAGCAAAAATCTGCATTATTGGAAATCTAGTGCTTCACTATTCCTTCTAAAGTTGAGTAGGCATTTCCTAATAATCTGTTAGTAAAAAAAAAAAAAAAAAAAATCAAAAGGCGAATGTTTCAAATGTTGGTATTATTAAATATAAAGTTTACATTGATTTTGAAGAGAAACCTCAGAATTTTCATTAGGAAAAATTTCATTTAAGCATACTACAAATGCATGTATTCCGAGTGTAATCCAAAAAAGTCCAAATTATAATCAATATTACTTTAAAACCATACAGTAGGAAGGTCACCAATACTAAACTAGAGTCAGAAGCCAAAACTAGTTTGCAGTACAGTTGTTTGTTCTAGGCTAGTAATTGTAGTTAAAACATCTAAAATGTTTCAACTACAGATTTTAGTTTACAAAGTAATTGAGGGGGGAGAAAACCACAATTGCACTTATGCTATGGACTAGACTTTCAGTCATAATGAATATATTTAAAAAAAAAAAAAAAAAAAAAAAAAACTATGATGATAACCAAAATAGGTTACTGTGGAAAAGTTTGAGGATTATTCTGCCAAGGAGACAGAAATCCAATAATAATATGAATATTTCTACCTCAGTATTTACTATTTCAAAATAAGCAACAAAAATATTTAAAAAAAAAAAAAAAAAAAAAAAGCACTTGTTATTGAACCCCAGACATTTCAGCTTTTTAGTACAAAATAATTCGATATAAAAACCAACGTTTTTAAAAACAACGTTTTTATATGGTGGCAAAGTTTATTAGAGAAAATTATTGAAATGTTAGTTAAAACTGTTAGTTATTTTTAACTTTAAAATTTACTTAAAAAGAGACATTTGTAAGCGTATTAAAAAATTCATAATATAAAATCAAAATATGCATTTGAAATTTTGTAAGTCATTCTATTAAAAAAAGAATGGGAACCAGAATTCAGAAAAAATTATTGTGATAAGACATGGCACCTAATATTGGAAACTTTCTTTCTTGCGAATGATTACTGACTAAAAGTCAGCAACCCTTACTATCTCGGAGATTGTAAAGGGGAGATAGTATCTCCCCTTTGCGAGTACAAAAGGTTTACGATAACCTCATGCGGTGTGGGGAGTGCCCGGTGCTCCCAGAGGGGGAAAGAAATTTTTCCCTCATTCCTAAAAGCGCCTAGAGGAAAGAATATTTCGACTTATTAAAATTATTGAAATATTAGTTAAAACTTGTCGCAAACGTCTAAATATTGCATTGTTAGGCGAGTACGAACGATTCCCAAAATTCCAAAGCTCTAGCTTGATGGGAAGTTGGTTAAATTAACGATCGAAAATTTGATGACACTCACACACACACACCAAGTGAAATTCAGAAAAACGCTGTAATAAAACCTGCAAAAGGCCCTAAAAACTATAATATGGATACTAAGCCAAAACAATTATAAGAAAACTAATAAACATCCATCAATAATCATACAAGAGTATGTGATGAAAATTCCTATTTATATAAAGCATTTCTATGGGCACCTCATACTTCAACAAATTTTTAAATTATTCAAATGGTTGAGTAAAAAATTAATTTTAACTGTTCAAATTTTCAATAGATATCTTAATTTATTATAGAATTATGAAATCTCAATCAACTTTTCATCGAACACTTCCCAACCGAGTGTGATGCTCTATTATATGGAATTAAAATTTATTTAAAATCAATAGTTTATTAAATTCTGAAAGTATTAAAATATTCTAACATTAAATAAAGCAGCAAAACTGTACATATTTTCAAGATTTGAGGGGAAAAAAAAAAAAATTGAAACAATTGTGTGATCACAAAATTCCATCTTTACAAACTTTAAAACCATGAAAATACATTTTGGAAAGGAATATTCTTTTTACACCTGCCTGTTGGGTTTGTGTATGAGAAGCACTTCGACTAATTAATGATGCATTATCTACAGGCACAGATGACTTGGAATTGTTTGAAGAAGCATCCCCATCTCCATGACCATTTGTAGAAGTTGATGTTTCATAACAGCTCATGCTGTACGATTCTTGTACTTGAGGAATACCTTCTTGTCTGAGGAATAAAAACCTTACAAATTAGGATAACTGATAGTAGCATCAGCATATATAACAGCACAGATTAATTCAGAAGAACATGAAGTTTAAATTCTACCAGTTTTTCACAATAATTGCAAAATAGGACACAAATATATCAGAATACTTAAAATAAGACACAGTACAAAACAAACTGTAAATAGATGGAAAAAAATGTTTTGAGCACATTTCTGCCAGCTTGCAATTCATTGCCTACACTTAAAATATAGAGAAATAAAATTTTACAGTATATTTTATATATCTATTCACATCTCATTATAAATACATAAATTTTCTTTTCATAAATTTTTTAAAAAGATATATAATATAATTGTTTCCAAGTTTTATGCCAAAATTAACAATGACAATATGTGTGTATTTCATATTTAAAATTTTGCAGTAAGCAATACATTAAAATTTATTTAAATTAATTATGCGCATATAAGCACAGATGTTGTCACTCCACCCTTCACACTAATTCCATAATATAATAAGTTTAGTGATATGCCTTCAATGAGAAAAAGATAAAAATTTCAGTACATATACAGCATTTTCTCAAAAAATTATCAAAATTCATATTTCAAAAAACTGCATCATAGCAAATAGCCTCTTAGAATATACAAGGAAATCACAAGCAACACTAAACTTTGAAATGGCATTACTTTGAAAATAGCATTGTCTTACTTAAAGGATAAGATTTATGTGTACCACTGCAGTTTACATTAAAATGTGTTAGGAAGAATTGTGAATAGCCTAGTGAGAGTAATAGTTTAAGGCACAAGAGCCAAACCTGGCTATGCTATGCCAAATAATGTATACCTATGATCTTGACACAGGTAAATATTGAAAGAGAAGCAAAATATTGTTCGTTGTAAAGTAGAAGGATCAAAAATAGAAAAGGATCATTAGGGTATCCAAGGAAGGCATCACCTCCATTTACCAAAGACAGTGAACTCCATGGGAAAGAAAAAGGTCACTAAGATGTCTAGGTGTCACAATTCCCATACTTACCAAAAAAAAAGGTAAGCCCTTAAAGGCTTAGGAAGAGCTGTAAATGATCTCAGCTAGCAGAACAGGTTAGAACAAGCAAGAGATATGTATTTTAGATAATTATGATGAAAAAAAATTGATGTAAAAAATACTATAGCAAAACTGTTTTTAAAGATAAAAAAAAAAAAACACTGCTAATTTTTCCCCGCTTCCACTATGAAGTTTCAGATTCTGTACAGAAGAAAAAAATTTTAATTTAACATCCTGACAAATTAATGTGGACAGCAAACAAAAATTAAAAGCAAGGAAGCGCACCTATTCAGACTAATAGATACAGTATAAAATTTTATAACAAGAATAGACAAAACAACAAATGTCTTAAGCACCTGTAAGCAATCAATACATATAACTTGAATGATCAGAAAATTGATGTGTACATGTAACAAAGGAGATCCAAAAAATTGCACAATAAAATGCACTCAAAAACAGGCTGGTTCCAACTTGAATAATCTTTTAATGAATGTGAAGCATTTAGATCAGGTTGCTAAAAGAAATAATGTTGGGCGAGCCCATCATTAATAAGATTTCATTCTAGCGAGATGGCCTGCCATGTGAATTTTATCAAGCATCTTGTGTCTTACTCTTCTTTTATCGATTAAATACAAAATTTTAAAACTTTTAATAGTTGGCAAGTGGAAAATACCATTTACAGTGTGAAAAATTACTAATCATTAACCCTTAATGTACAGATGCACTACCTTGTGGATGGGATTTAAATCATCACAAATGTTTATAAGTGTTTTAATACACATCTTTTGTTCTGAAAATACCTACATTTATAGGGATAAAAATTTATGACAATTTGAGATAAAATAAAAAATATATTTAACATCACAATTATGTCCTCAGAATACACTTGCCCCAAAATTACTCTGCAAAATGGAAAAGTGGTAATGTTGCAATGCTTTGTTCTATATATTAAGGTTAAGTTTGCCCAGGCATAAAAATCTAGTCGGGGAGTACTCATCTGTTTATGTAGCTTTGGGCCTAGGGCATTTACTAGCTTGTGTTCAGGCTGAGTGGCTGATGCTGGATTCCAGTTAACTTCCTAAGTGAACTAGGTACTCATTTATCAACCATGGAGGGGTGAGTTGATCCTTGGCCAACTACTATCCAAGCTGAAGCCACAGGAAATTGAATCTGGGTCCGTAGCGCACGCATTCAGAATTACTAACCCCTACAGCCACTTGTGTTTCATATATACTCTACACAATTTCATTAATTTTTTACAAATACACCCCAGTTTGAATGTATCATTACAATGCTTATGCCATTCAAAATTTCATGTGTATAAATCACTTCTGAAAGCAGCCTGCCTCCACACAGGGGGAATGTCTTCTTTAGGTAAATACAGTTATCATGACCTCAAGGTACTTTAGTGATCTTTTTTTTTCCCCCATAGGTGACATGCTTCCGGGATACCTTTGAGATGCTTCTCTATTTTCGACCCTCTATCTTGTCAATTACTTTTTTCTCTTATGTCTAGTTTCCAATTACACATGATCAAAGTAGCATGGCTATATTTGGCTTGAGCCATAAACCACAAATTTCACTTTCAAAACAGTCCACTATGCAGAGACAAACACTGTACTTCCTATAGAAATGCCAAGTGTTTCACGAAAAATCTGCCACTGACATAATAATTTACTGTAACAATTATTAGACTGTTACAGTAAAAGAATGCCTTGCATAAAATATATATTTACTACCTGTAATGTAGTAAGAGTTACTGTAGACGAAGAATAAAACTATAAACTAGAATAAGAAAAGTTTCTTTAAAGGCTGACCCAGATTTATCAATTCATAACATGAAACAATGGAATAAAAATTAATTTCCTCAGCATTACTGCAAAACTGTCAAAAACCCTTCTACGAAAATCTATCCAATTATATCCATTGCTGACAATGTATTACCCATGCAACTGAATTCCAAAAGTTGAGGAAAGAATATATTCTCTTTTCTAAAAAGTATTTTACTATAGAAAAATATCACTAGACCCTTGTTTACAACAAACTTTAGACTGTATTAAATGAATTCTCATGACATTTTCTTCCCAGGACAGTTTAAGCAGCAGCCTAGCATCATGCATTGTACATTAGTTATAAAGAAACATTTTTCCTTGAAGAAAGATGTAAGAAACTTGAGTCCATACATTTAACATTCCTCTTTTAACATGTCCACTGCCATGCTAATGTATCAGAATGGCAAATCTTTGTATGGACTAATGCTCTGGGACATTGGTTGACCATCATATGATTTATCTGAGAGAAGCTTTGGAATAATTACACCAGTGAATCAGAGAAAGTGAATTTGTTAAAGGTTAAAGATATCTTTTCCATGTTTCTTCAATATTATGCGAGTAAAATGAAGCACTTTAATCCTTTTGCGACGGTATGCTTCGCTCAAAACATGCCCTCTGGATGGAGGAGTGTTGAAAGGAATGGAAGAAAAATCCTGAAAGTTTTTGTCTAATTTATAATTTTTATTAACATTTTGGATCACTACTTAAATCGTTAAATATTTAGAATTTGGCACTTTTTAATAATCTTTCCCCTTTAATTTACAAAAAAAAAATGTTTGTAAAAAGTGCTTATTTTGAGAAATAATTTTCAGAAGTGCTTTTGAAATTATTTCGAAGCTTTACAGACAAAATACATCAATAAACTTTAAAATTAATAAAACAAGCTTGAAGTAACAAAACTTTAAGTGAAGACCGAGTGTAGTAATTATCTAAGTGTGGAGAAACGCAAAGTCCTGTACTGTTTGCATCAGAATCACTAGAAATATTGTTGTCAAACTTTTAAGAAAATTAATCACTCATCATCAATTGGGCCATAGACCATGCGAGTATATTTTTCTTCTGATAAATGCTTTCTTGCCATTATAAACAGGAGTCAAGGCTTTCCAAAATAAAAGGGGAAGTATAAGAAATAAATCCAAAAGCAATGCAAAGTGAAATAGTACCAATAGTAAAACTCTAGAAAGAAAGAAAAATAAATGCATAGCAAAAACCAGTTAAAAAAAAAGCATTCGTAGAGAAACCCGAAATGCTAATGTTTACATCACATGGAAGTTTAGAGTCTAGTTCAGTTTGTTTACATTATGCTTTCCCTCCTCCCCCCCAACATCTGGTGAGCAAAACACTGAGAGTCAAGATCTTAAAACAATATTCAGTTCAAAAGTAATGTACACAGGGCACCATCTAGATATTTTTAAAAAATGTTCCACCTTAAAATGCCAATATGCATCCCCCGGCCTCTAAGCACATTCTCTAGTGATGCATAGGTGGGACACCCAGCTTTGAACGCCGATTGCAAGTGATACATGGGATGCTGACATCGAAAGGGTTAAAAAAAGTTTTTTTTTTACAAATTTCTGCATCTTGCCCTTTTATAAGACACAAAATGACCCTTTTAAGTTTATTGAATGAATATTTCTAGATTAAATAAATTATTCCAAGGTTGATAAATATAATGAATACCGAAAATACTTACAAATAATCAGGTAAAGTAGATCCATGATCTGGATAATAATGCCTGTCAACAGCAAAAGCAAAATTAATAGCAATTCTATAATAAATTCTCAAATAGCTTTTGAAAAAGATACAAGAGAAAAAGATGCATGCCATAAAGCTAAAGGTTAGAGTTTCTTCAGCAAATTTATAAGGAAGGGGGGGGGGGGGGGAAATCTCATTAAAAATTTATGAATAAGTGATCACACAACACTCATGCAGCATTCCATATCAAAATCATCTGAGTATGAGTACAAACCTCAGGACTGTTTCAATTTGCTCAGTGCGCAGAAAATGCTGTTCCTTGGTTGACTCAGTAGTACGGCTAATGAGGCTGGGAAAGGAGAAGCAGCATGGGTTAAAGTAAGGGACTAGCAGCTACTGAAGGAATTAGGATGGCCAAATTAAAAAATTGGTTACCAAAAGTTACCCAAAATTTTGCACATAGGTAAGCGAATGTTTCTATTAATTACATAATTTTGTTCATATATATCCGGCATTTAAGTGTACTACAGCATACAGATATATTTTCTATGTTTTGAGAAATTAGTTGATTAAGTGTAATATCCAATTCAATAACAATAGTCAGACAGAGATTATAAGGTCATCAATATTGAAAGCTGAATGATTTTAAGGAAACAAAATAAAATTGATCAGCATAATAAACAAGTGTATAAACAGCACAATAAACAGGACAGGTTAAAAATTAAATATTGCAAAGATAATGATTGTGCAAAGAATAACTAAAGAAGGTATACACATTTGTCCAGAGAAAATAAATTATATAATAGTTAAATGAATGTTTGATCTCTATGGGTGCTGAAACAGTCAATGTGAAAATAACTTACAGGACAATTTTGAAATATATGCAGATGTCTATTATATCTTTTACCAATAATTAAAAATATTTTATAAAAAGAAAAAAAAAAATTTTTTTTTTTCAATTTGAAATTAAAGAAGCAATGAAATACATATTAAGAATTTCTGAAGAAAACAAACTCATATACTATCTTTTCAATATCAAATATTCTCATTTTAATGAACAAGATATGCTTATATAAGATCAAATAATAGGGTGATGAGTCAACACAAGGTTTACCAATAAGAGACAAAATATTTCAGAACATAAAGGATATTTTATATATATATATATAAAGATCAATAAAATCCGCTTCTATTTCCATTTCAAGTACATTTCAAATTTTCAAAAAAAAGTCAAGTTTTTCCTTTAAAGTCAAATTAAACTATGCAAACTGCATTTTTAAAAGAATTGTATTTGCAAAGTGAAGTTCAAAGAATTGTATTTGCAAAGTGAAGTTCATTTTATATATATATATAAAATGAAATTTTAAACTCATTCAAGGTAACTTCAAAAATATTTTATTCCATCAAATTGTTATCTTTAGTTATGAATAGGGAGAAAAAATTCAGTGGATTATTTATAAAAAAATTGAATTTGAAATATAAAAAACTGATACCCAAAATATTATTAAAGTTTTGATTAATTTATAGAAAGATGGCCACTTACTGATTTAAAACTAAAGTTCTTACAAGCAGATGCAAAATTTTAATTAGCTATATAAATAGATGCAAAAACAAAACAAAGGAATAAATTACACTAGAATTGTGCTAATATATTCAACAACTAATTCTTATTTGAGTTAATTGTACAATTTTTTAAAAAATCAATAAGTAGAAAAATGGCAAAATAAATTATATGAAAATAGCCAGATTTAAGAAATCAAATACAGTATATTTTATTAATCATGCAAAGAGTAAAAATATTCTAATGCTAACTAACATGCATTATCAAAGCTGTTTGATCCAATTTTATATTTACACATTAATTCAATTCTGAATCAACTACAAAACCATACTCACAGATGAGATTCTGACATTTTAGGATCAAATTCTGAATCTTCTGGAATTACAGAATTGATCTGAGTGGGTCGCCAAACGTATGGACTTTCTGTGTAGGTAGCACTTCCGTCTTCAGGATCCCTTATCTTATACTGGAAATAAACAATTGTTACAATATGGAAAAAAAATATGTTTTA
>BMAW01003272.1:114823-153710 GCA_019974015.1 Nephila pilipes
AAAGAATTGTATTTGCAAAGTGAAGTTCAAAGAATTGTATTTGCAAAGTGAAGTTCATTTTATATATATATATAAAATGAAATTTTAAACTCATTCAAGGTAACTTCAAAAATATTTTATTCCATCAAATTGTTATCTTTAGTTATGAATAGGGAGAAAAAATTCAGTGGATTATTTATAAAAAAATTGAATTTGAAATATAAAAAACTGATACCCAAAATATTATTAAAGTTTTGATTAATTTATAGAAAGATGGCCACTTACTGATTTAAAACTAAAGTTCTTACAAGCAGATGCAAAATTTTAATTAGCTATATAAATAGATGCAAAAACAAAACAAAGGAATAAATTACACTAGAATTGTGCTAATATATTCAACAACTAATTCTTATTTGAGTTAATTGTACAATTTTTTAAAAAATCAATAAGTAGAAAAATGGCAAAATAAATTATATGAAAATAGCCAGATTTAAGAAATCAAATACAGTATATTTTATTAATCATGCAAAGAGTAAAAATATTCTAATGCTAACTAACATGCATTATCAAAGCTGTTTGATCCAATTTTATATTTACACATTAATTCAATTCTGAATCAACTACAAAACCATACTCACAGATGAGATTCTGACATTTTAGGATCAAATTCTGAATCTTCTGGAATTACAGAATTGATCTGAGTGGGTCGCCAAACGTATGGACTTTCTGTGTAGGTAGCACTTCCGTCTTCAGGATCCCTTATCTTATACTGGAAATAAACAATTGTTACAATATGGAAAAAAAATATGTTTTACAAAAAAGAAATGCACCCAAAATATTAATAGTCAAATAATTTATAACAAAACACTTTCCAAGGGCATAGCTCAGCAAAATAAAAAATGATTAACACCGATCATTAAAGAAGCACAAGAAATAACATTAAAATAACATCTAAAGAAATACTGTAACTTTTATTACATATCTACTTGATAAAATGTAACATAATAGCACATGTATAATGAGCACAAGAATTACTGACAAATTAAACTCACAATTTATTATAATAAAAATACTTGGAAAAATTTATTATAAACTTTCATTAAGATTGAAAGAAATTAATATTTATTTCAATGAAATGAAACATGGAGGAAAAAAAACTTACTAATTTTGAATCTTAATGTTTTAAATGCTCCAAAGTATTTATGAATCCTAATTTCATTTCTTAAAAATTCATAAAATGATTAACATATTTTAAAAGTTGTTCCTCAGCAAATGGAAATAAGAACAACAAATTTACACATCTTGAAATAACATAACTCTTGATTGCCAGTTCACAGAAAAGTATCATAATACAATGACATAAATACAAATCAGGAAATGAATTGAATATCTTTGATACTTCTATGTTATTAATAATTTTTTTTTACAACATACGTAGCAGATCATAGCAGACAGTTTTTACAATATACATAGCAGATCACTAGACAATGTATACATATAAACTGCCATTCCATAACTTGAAAACTCATTAGATGTTTCCTGATATGAATGATATTTTTTTTAAAATTAAACAAAAAGATAGGCTTATAATTTACTTAAAGTAATAGATGAAGGGAGAGAGGAAGGGGTGTTACTGTAGAATTCCTATATTTCAAACTCATGAAACACTAAATTAGAAAGATTTTATTGAGAAGTGAAAGGTTTACTGAAAAATTTATTCTACAATTAATCAAAAACATAGTTCCTCACTGATGTTTACTATGCTATTTCGCAGAAACCCACAACCACTCTATTGTCAAGGTTGCTCTATCTGGTTTCTGGAACCACAAAATCAAATAACTTGTTGACAGTAAAAGGTTCAAATCTGGAATTTCAGTTTTACATCCTTTCCAATGGTCAAAAAATATGGAACTACCACCCATTATATGTTTCTTTATAGCGTCTATTACTGTTCATTCTGGAACTGCAACCAAAAAACATCCTTTCGTTTCGCGACACCCCACTCAAAACCCTACCGAGGTGGAATAATGAGCCCAAAATTGTTTTGTTCTTGGGGTAAAAAGACTTTTCTATTTCAACTACTCTGTTAGCTCATCGGATTTTTTGTTTTTGCTGCAAGAACAAAGCATTAGCACTAACATCCGTCGTATAGTTGTTCCATTAAACAGTTGTATTGTGGCTTATTTGAAGCTAAAGTTTGCAAAATTCAATCAACGTTAACTCTTGACACCACAAGTATATAAATCATAAAGTAATGATAGAAGGCTACCCATCCAACCAGGTTTGTGACTGCATTTCTTTCTTGGCATGATAGCAGACTGATTAGCCATCTTGGTGATGAATCACTCATACATAACTTCCTCATATGATCATTTAAACAGCAATTTTCCTCATAAAGAATTCCATTCTTTCAGAAAAATTGGATGCTTGTCTCTTTGTATTCAGGTAACAGCCAAGTTGATAGTCTATCTTAGTGTTTTATTACATAAAAGAAACTATCGAAAGCTGGAACACTTAACATTATAAAAAAAATCAGTACATTTTAGTAAATATTTTGAGGTACATAAAAAATTTACACATCAACTACGTCTTTGCAATATTTAATAATTTAATTACAGATTTAAAAGTTATATGACAAATATTTCACACAATCATTAATATTAATTATAATTTTTAAGGCACTTCTTTAGTGAATAATTTTTTAACAACCTAATCTAGTATTTAGTGAAATACATTTCAATATAATCATATACTAATTTCTAAAGCAAACTGGAAAAAAAGAATTTATTGCACATAAACACATCAATAACAAGTTAAGACATTGACTTATGCTTGATTATGGTAACAGAATGTATCTTGAGAAGAAGCCTTCCAAATACATTGAAAGTTTTCCAACAAATACATTGCTAAGGAGTTGCGATGTTTCTGTTGCACTGTTCAATAAATAAAGTTACACTAATTCACCAAAACGAAAAATAAATTACCGACTAAATGAAATAAATCTCTATGAAATGGTTTTACAGAAATCCGATAATTATCAATAATTTTAAAACATATTCCATTTCCTACAACATTTCTTAGAAAGCATTGAGCATTATAAAAATAATAAATGTAAGCAATTATCGTTCTTCACAATAAACAACACTGCATGTTTCACAAGCTTTTATTCAGAAACATAAGCTACATTGCAAAGCACATCAACTAGGCGGGCGCGGATTTCTCATACATATAACTATATTCATAAATTTCCTTTAATATAATTATAACTTTAAAAACTCTCAAATTTAATTATGTTTAATGGTTAAAAACGTACAACAAATAAATTGCATTCATCACATTATTTTTGTTTGAAATATCACTTATCCACAACACCTTTCAACTTTTAAAAGGATAATAATTAACAAAAGAACGAAGAATACACACACCTATAATATATCCTAATAAGTAATATATTCAAAATATATAGATTCCTGTCATGCATAATAAAACCACGTTTTTCATTCTATTTTAAGTTTAACCACACAAAAAATACCTTAATTATTTGTCAATAATTAAAATACAAGTGGAAAAACTACTTAAATTTTATTCATAACTAGTTTTACCAATCGTAGGATTGTTCATTAAACAATTGTGTGAACCTGTTTACATAAGGAATAGTTGTTGAAAAAAATTGGTTAATGCAAAACATTTCGTTTCAAATTTAAAACTATTACACATGCTCAACAAAACGGAAAAAAACTTACAACATACATTTGTGACACCTACATTACCTTTGATATGCAAAATAACAAACATAGCCACAGCCCTTGCGGTCAATTCTTAAACACTCCGCCATTTTACACTATCACCATTAAATAATTTTGAAGTAACATTTTCACAAATACATTCAGATTATCATAAATTACAGGTCAAGAACATCCAATAAAATCACTAACCTGAAAATCTTCAAATGTGACAACAACAGAAATATTTTTGAAGTGAAATCCGGAAGCCCCCTGAATACGCTACTACTTGCCATCGTTTACCCACATCAGTTATCTAAAAGGCCAACAACGCGCAGACGTGGCGCCATCTTATATTAGAATTTCTAGCAAAACAAACACGAGTGCAAAAAGTTTGGGATACCACAATTTCATTAATACCTAAATGAATACGAAAAGAATGAAATTCAAGAGAAAGTGAAAATCAAAAATACTAGGATTTGAAGGAAATGTTTAAATACAGACAATGACAAGAAATATTATTAATTTGACTCACTACTAAGTTTCATGATCGTAGATAGTTGTCAGATAGTATTCTCGATAAAATAACTAAACCTGCAAACAACTGCAAAGAAAAGAACAAAAACATGGTTTTCAAATTGTTTTTAAAATAAGAAATAAAAAAAATGAAAATTACCATCGTATGAGTAAAGATCAGTAAAATTAATAAAAAAATTATTAGTATGAATTGCTATTTTACAATTTCGGTCGCGGTGTGTGTGTGTGTGGGGGGGGAGTTTGTGTTACGATCTTTGCTAAGAAGGTCGTGTGAGGATGTTAGAACGTTTAAGGTTGAAAGGAGGTAGTGAGTAAAGACGTGCATGATATCTAGCTCTTGAGCCATTCAACTTTAAGCTGTTCAAAGTTCCTATAAAAATTGTTGAGTTTTTTTTTTTTTAGTCTTGTTTTTTGCCTACAAAGACTGAGGTATCGATTTGTTTATTATACAAGTGTTTCGGCAAGATTACCTCTCATTTTTTTGTAAGGAATAGACCCACTCTGGGGCATTCGTAGTTAGTTATTTAAGATGGACGAACAGTTGCCGCCTCCTATGGAGACCATGATAGAGACAGAGAATAATAAATACTTTAAAACATTACTGCGATAAAGAACTTGTAACATGAGCAGAAAAAAAAAGAAAAAGAAAAGAACCGAAATAAATATTATTTTGCAGCATAATCAGGAGCATTTTTTATATTTCAAAGGTTAATCCCCTATTATTACATGCAGAAATTAAAAGCAAAATTCCAATACATACGAACATTCTAAATATGTCCTTCACCAGAAATGGTTGGTTGGTTGAATTTATGGCACTGAAACCTCTAGGGATGTATTGTGAAAAAGGCAAGGTTTAGATAAAACTCATTTTTTAAAAGTAACAATTTAAAATTCAAATCAATGATAAAGTTTAAGATTAAAATTTAATTCTCTACCGCAGACCCTATGTGTGCAGGACAAATCTTATTAATACAAAAATTATCAACCCGGCATTACTCGTGCAACAAAAACAAAACTACTCGCGCAGGATATCTCATACCCATGGGCGTTTACGTCTGCTTTCTACCTAGGAATCTTTGCAAAAAAAGAATAAAAAAAAAAGCATAAAAATAGAATACAATTATAAATACATATTTAAAAATAACACATTTACTTTTCACATTTTCTGCTATTACATGCCATGTGTTCCATGCATATATGCTTTTCACAAATACATTTAGTTTTTCTGTCCCTTTTTATAGGGAAATCATCACACATTTTATAGAGTTCTTTGGCAGGTGGTGCGATGTCTTCAACGCTGGATCCTAGTTTTTCTTCTAAATTTCTTGGAAGCATTGCTTGTTGACTCCTATTCTTCTTGTATTCTTCTAGAAGCATGAATCACAAATATTTTAAAAATCTAGTTTGATTTTGAGTAGGAAGTTCTTCGTAGATAATAAAATGATACTAGCAGTTATTGTGTGTGATTCAACGTTCAACAACATAAAAAATATAACCATGGAGCAAAGATTACATTTTCTAGCTGTAGAATATGTAGCGGCCATTTCATCAACATCTTCAACAGCGCCTTTAGTTAAATTACAAAATGTGATTATCTCAGGTTTTTTCAATTCTCCTGTAGATGAGTTGAATCGACATTATGCATTGTTGAAAGTAGAACCAATTTCCTATTTTTCTTGGGTGTTTATAATACAACTGTTGTTTCTTTTTGGAAACCAAATATAGAGGATTAAACTTTTCTGTTCCTTGAAATCAAAAATGGAGGAACTTCTTTTTTTCATGGTCTCAACAAAAGTTTTTTTTTTTTTTTTTTCTGTAAAAGTTCCTGAGACAGTGGATAAGATGTAATAGATCAATTGAAAAGTCCCCGGCCTACCATAGTTAAACACATTTTTTTGGCAAAATTAGTTTTTTTTTATTCAACATAATTCCCTTCAAGGGTGATACACTGATTATTGCGACCCTCCAACTTTTCGATACCATTTTTGTAGTACGATTCGTCCTTTGCTTCAAAATAGGCCTCAGTTTCAGCGATCACCTCTTCATTCGACGAAAATTTCTTCCCAGCGAGCATTCTTTTGAGATCTGAGAACAGGAAATAGTCGCTGGGGGCCAGATCTGGAGAATACGGGGGATGAGGAAGCAATTCGAAGCCCAATTCATGGATTTTTGCCATCGTTTTCACTGACTTGTGACACGGTGCATTGTCTTGGTGATGCAGCACTTTCTTTTTCTTCAAAGGCGGCCGTTTTTCGGCCTTCAAACGGTCCAATAACGCTATGTAATAGTCGCTGTTGAGGGTCCTTCCTTTTTCAAGGTAGTCAATGAAAATTATTCCCTGCGTATCCCAAAATACAGACGCCATAACCTTGCCAGCCGACTGTTGCGTTTTCCCACGCTTTGGAGCGGGTTCATCGTGTGCAGTCCACTCGGATGACTGTCGATTGGACTTCGGAGTGAAATGATGGAGCCATGTTTCATCCATTGTCACATATCGACGCAAAAACTCGGGTTTATTACGCTTGATCATCTTCAAACACTGCTCCGAATCATCAATTCGTCGTTGCTTTTGGTCAAAAGTGAGCTCGCGCGGCACCCACTTTGCACAGAGCTTTCTCATACCCAAATATTCGTGAATGATATGATGTACACGTTCAGTTGATATCTTTAGAGTGTCTGCTATTTCATTCCATTTCAATTGACGGTCATTCAAAATCATTTTGTGGATTTTTTTAATGTTTTCGTCGGTAACAACCTCTTTTGGGCGTCCACTGAGTTCCCCGTCTTCGGTGCTCATTTCACCACGTCTAAACTTAGCATACCAATCCTTGATGGCTGATTTTCCTGGAGAAGTGTCCGGAAACTCGGCATCGAGCTAAGTTTTTGCTTAAACTGTATTTTTTCCCTGCAAAAAGCAATATTTTATCAACACGCGAAATTCCTTTTGATCCATTTTTTTCACAATAACAAAAGTTGCTTCACTCAAAATGGTATAATTCACAAACTAATGATCCGACAGCTGTCAAATTTATACACGCATCTTTTGAGGGTTAGGGCTAACTAAAAAACATATGGATTTAATTCTAGTAGCGCCATCTATGTGTCAGGCAGGGGACTTTTCAATTGACCTGTTATACCATTTATCGGCTGTCAAATTACGCCCAGAGTTATAAAGTGGATCGATTAGACTTTTTACAACACTACTTGGACTATTATCTACTTCAAATGGCTCTTTTGGCTGATTACCTGTGTTCACTTCAATATTCCGCGTATAAAATCATCTAGAATCGACGAGTGCAACATTTTTTATACCATACTTAGATGGTTCGGCATATATTGCCGAAAGGGACATGGTTCCAGTATTTCATCTATATGAAAGTATTCTACGACATTACACAATTTTCGACAGTTTTCCACAAATTTTTCAAAAACCTATCGTATTGGTGCAAATTTATCTGATTATATTCTGTTTTGATGAGTTCTAATATCGTCAAAGCGTAGAAATCTCATGAGAAAATTGAAACGGTTTGCAGACATAGTTGTCCGGAATAACTCAATTCCAGTGCCGTTTATTGCCAGAGAATTTGACGTTTACATGTGATGATTTATGTATACCACAAATATATAATAATCCAATAGATGGTTTTATTTCAGCTTCTCGTTTATTTCTTTAGCAACACTTTCTCGGGAAAAAACGGTCTTTTATTGATTCAATAAAAATATTTGTGCATTTTGCTACAGTTTGAATCAATTCAAGAGAGATTCCATACTTCTATAACCAAAGTGACATCTTTTGAAATATATGTATTTCCAGGGAATTTTGTGATAATGTTTCTGAAGACACTCTAAAGTTTGAAAGAAATGTTTCTCTTTTTCCCCCCTAACTGAGTTTCTTTATGCCTTCCTATAAAACAACTGTCATCATATTCTACATCGCCATCTTCTGAGTCTTGAGTCAATTTCCGTACCAGAATCATGATTACTGTTGTATTCCAAGTCGTCTGGTTTTTCATTACCTTCGCTAAAGTTTCTTCATCTGAAGATACTTTAACCAATAAGTGTCTTAAATACTGTATTTCTTCTTCGTAATTCCGAAAAAGCGTCATATCTAATAAGCAATTAGAAACGCATTCACGTTTTTAAAATTGTAACGGAAAAACTTGCACTGGGTGTGATATACCCGAAGAGCTGATAAACAAATATCTATTTTTAGAATTCACTCATTGGTTCTTCCAATTGAAGGTTATGAACTTAGAGTCAGCTACAAGAGGATTCAACCAATTTCCAAAAAAGTGTAGGAAGAAACATGGAAAAAAAGAGGAGAGGTGGGTATGTGATACCATGCTCGAGTAATGCAGCTCTAAATGGATCATTTAAGGCTAATGTCATGTGGGATGGAATCACTTTCTCGATTTCACCTCTTCGAAATTCCGACTAATGAATCATGAAGATTAAGCCACTGAATTGCAAAACACAAATAATATAGAGATTCGTCATTTTATCAAATCTGGGACAAGTCCAGAAATTTCCCCCATGTTGATTACCATGATGGAAAAAATGTTACCAGGAAACATTAAACTCTGGTTTATAAATCATAATATTCAACTTTTCATAGAAAAACCTAGACAATACTATAAATGTTTTAGTTTCCTACATCAATCTCGATTTTGTCAACAACCTGAAACATGCGTAAATTGAGGCACATCTCATTCAGGTGAATGTACAACTAATAAAAGCTGCATCAGTCGCAAATGAAATCAAACTAACTCTCCACAATGTTCAAAATACAGTGGATAAAAAAAGCAATGGCAATTGCCAATAATTGATCATATTAGCTAACAAAGGAAGTACTTGACAATTTTAGCTAGACTTAACGAACACAGGAGGGAATAAAATATAAATCTAACGAAACTTTCATTTTATAATATTCACACACACATTTTACACAAAATATACTACAAAAAACGTATATTTTCATGTCAAGTATTGGCAAAGTGTTAACTGCAATGCAAATTTTGTTAGTTGAGGTCACGTGTTTAAAAAAACGCTGTTAGTATAAAGTCTAGAATGCTACTTCCAAAACTTTTAAACTTGGCATTATAAAAAGGTTAAGAAAAATCCTAAGATAAGTGCACCTCAGTTAGCCAAAAATGTTGCTAATACTTTGCATAAGATTTTAAGTATACAGATTATACGGAATGTTTTACATGGATGAAGTTATTTTGGAAGGGCAGCTAGAAAAAAAAAAAAACCTTTCAAATCAGAAATAAACAGAGGAAAGAGAATAGATTTTGCAAAATTTCATGTTCATTTATCAGACAAGTTTTTGAACACAATTATTTTTTTCCCGAATTGAAGTTTAACATTATCAGTAGTGATGGACGACAATATGGGTGGAGAAAGACAAACATCGAACTGGAAAAATAACATTTAACACCGACTGTGAAACATGGAAGGAGCATCATAGTTTGGGGCTGTATGGCAGCAAACGGAGCTGGTAACCTGTGCTTCATTGATGATATTATGACAGCACGTACGTACATTGATATATTTCGCCAAAACTTGAAATTGAGTGCTCCCCCAAACTTGGCTTAGGAACATCATTCGTGTTTCAACAGGACAATGACCCTAAGTATACAGCGAACCTCACCCGGATGTGGTTACTTTATAACGCTCCTCACCCCAGTTAAAGACATCGCCTAATATAAATCCAATTAAAAAAATTAAGCTACGAATTTGGACCTAGAAGTCAGGAAACATAAAATTTCGTGTAAATATGAACTTAAGAGTATACTCCTATAAGATTGGCACAGAATTACAAATAATACAACAAAGATTGGTTTTCTCTATGAGAAATAGATTACAAGGTGTTATAAATGCAAAAGGTATGCATATAAAAAAACTGAATACACACTGATTTTGTTCTCACATTTTGCTGTATGATCTTGCCAATACTTTGGCATGCTAATTTACATTTTTGTTTATTATTTTGTGTAAAATGTATATTAAAATGAAAGTTTCATTAGATTTGCGTTTTAATACTTTTTGTGTTCGTTATGTCCAGCTAAAATTGCTAAGGATTTCCACTGTTAGCAAATATGATCAATTATAGGCAATTGCCAATACTTTTTTTTACCCAATGTATATATTAAAGAAATGCAAATATTGTAATTTAAGAGCAGGCAATGCTTAACACTACCGAAAGCAAGACGACGATTTCGAGCAATTAATATTGAGAACTATTCCGTGTGGTATTAAGAAATCATTCATAAGTTGATAATATGCAGGAACTTTTGGATCAAAAATTTGAAAAAATGTTCCTTTCAAACTGTATTGGAAAAAAAAGGCATTTTTAATGGAGGTTTCCAAAAATCACTAGAAACAATATTCACGCATTTAAGCAATATTTTGAAATTTAGGGCTCGCACTATATCCACAACCAGAAAAAAGCAGGCACATACAGTTATAAAAAGTGCCGGGAATCACAATCCCTCTGAATCCTATATTAAGGCTGCATCTAATTACATACAAAAAAGGAGAATGGATAAAATAACTAAGTTTGTATATATGTTCTATTCATTAATCCTAGTTTGTACTATAGATAAAGAAATTTGCCTTCTCTTCTATTTTTGTGATATATCCTTGAGGGAAGGACATAATTTCCGAGTCATTAAATTTTCCTTTTTTGTTCTCTTTCATTTATGAACATTTTACTATGGAATTGTAGAAGCCTAAAAAATAAATCTATCTGGTTAAATATCCCTCCCTTCTCACAAGCTGATTTTTGGCTGTTTCAAAAAACTTTTTCATAAGACGAGGACAGGTTCAATTTTCCAAGCAAAATTATCTTCAGATTAGATAAAACAGACAGACCCGGAGAAGGACTGCTAACAGCAGTTCCAAAGAATATCTCTACCCAACAAGTTCCTACACAAATAGCGCAAACAAAAGACCAAGAAATAATTATTGTTAAAATAGAAATACGAAATATTTCTTTCTACTTAATTAATATTTACTCTCCGAGAGGTTTAAACATTTAATTAGTAAAATCTTTCTTGGAAACATTAACAGATCTAGCCTTCATATTTGGGGACTTTAACCTCCATTATCTTTTGTGGAAATCCAATCATTCTTCTAAAAATAGTAATAACTTTGTCGACTGGTTAATTTACTCAAATTTTATTATCCTCAATACAACTGTTCCCACTCATAGAAGTACAATAAGTATACTTTCTCTAATAGATCTTACAATATGTTCATCAACCTATTCAGGCCATACTAATAGTTATGTTTTAGACTGCTCATTTTAAAGCGATCATTGCCGTTACAGAGTTTTCATTACTCGAACATAATATGTAATTTTTAAAGCGAGTAGATTAGCAAGAAGTAATGAAACAGGCAGAATACACATTTAACAACTAAGAGATGACAAGACAAAACTAACAAACTATTTCTAAAATAATGAAAAACAATACTCGAGAAATTCAATTATCGAACAGATGATTTCCACCATGGTAGAACAACACTTGTATTTCTTCAATCTCAAACAGTTTTTCCGAAAAAAGGCTTTTCGCGATATTTCCCCTCAAACGTGGAATAAATACAAGCAATATTCATGCCAGCTCAGATTTCTCATAAAAAAGAAAAATAGATTATATTGCGACACAATATATAACAATACATCTAATCCAAGAACATTCTACCACATCCTGAAGAAATTTTCTACTCATAAAAATCCAGAATCAAATTTAAATATTCAAGTAAATAATAGATATATCACATAACCGCAAATTCAAGCCAAGATATTTACCAATTTTTTTACATCTAATAATACTCCCCATGAGCCACAACCATTGGATTTACTCAGCAACGAAAATAATATATCTCATAAACCGTTCTTTTTCTCGGAATTAAACAAGCATCCAAAAACACTACTCACATAATACACTCATGGACAAAAAAATTAGCGTACCAAGAAATAATTGCGGGATCGTAACGAAACTTGGCATGAAGGAACATGTCGGGGAGATATGCAAATGATTAGAAATGCAGCGTGATTGCGCATTCCGTATAGCCGGTAGATGGCGTTTAACGTCGTTCTCCGTGGAGTATAAAACAGATAATCAAAGCTTGTTTGAGTGTACTGAATCGTTTACAAAGGAAGGGCTGAGGTAAACATGCCATTACGCCGTTTTCGAAGACAATATGAGCAGCTGTCGCAGTTTGAGAGGGGGAGAATCATCGGCATGATGGAAGCTGGGTGGTCAGCTAGGCGAGTAGCTCGTCAATTAGGCCGCTCTGATTGTGTTGTGAGGAGGTGTTGGGACCAGTGGATCCGAGAGATGTCATTTACATGAAAACCAGGCTCAGAACGCCTTCAACAGACCAGTCGTCGAGAAGACCGCCACATCGTAAGAAATGCACGCGTACAGCCAACTGCTTCATCGGCCGCCATCCAGGCACAGGTAGCACCTAGGAGCCATTTTTCATCAAGACAATGCTCGGCCTCACACGGCAAGAATGTAACAAGATTGTCTCCGAACTATTACTACCCTTCCTTGGCCAGCCCGATCCCCAGATTTGTCTCCAATCGAGCATATCTGGGATCATTTGGGACGGCGAGTTACAGCAAATATGGAACAAAATGTCTCAAGACATCATACAAAACTTGTATGCCTCAATGCCCGATCGTATCGCATCGTGCATTCGCGCTACAGGGGGTTCAACAGGGTATTAAATCCTCCATTCTTTTGCTTTTTCATCTGAAATAAATGATCTTTTTTCTTTGATTTTCTAATCATTCACTTATATCAAAGTAGTCATTACGTATGTAAAATTTCGTTTCATTTTGACGACTACTTCTTGGTGCGCTAATTTTTTTGTCCATGAGTGTAGATCACTGCAGATCACATTATAGCATCTTTTCTCAAAAATTTGAATAACAATTAACGTACCAATGTTCTAGATTATTTTTAAAACTTATTTTTGAGAATTCAATAGTACCTCAATTTTGGAAATATGCAATCATTTTTCTGATTTCAAAACCCTGCAAAAATAAAGCTGAAATATCAACATATAGACCAATAGCTCTAATTTCTGTTTTCTTTAAAACTTTTGAAAGAATTATAACAAGGTGCACATCACTTATTTTCTTTCAACAGAAAGAAAACTTCATTCACAACATTATGGCTTTGTTCTGTTTAAAGACATTAGAAACGCTACATATAAACACAAAGCTGTGGTAGAAGCTAAACAGCAAAAGAAAAAAAAATTATCGTGGGAATTAGCTCGGACATCAAGAGCGCTTATGAATAAGAGTATTTAGATAGCCTTATTCATAAATGTCTACAGCTGGGTTATACAGGGAAAATAGCACTCAGATCTTATCACTAGTTCAAATCTTCTGATTTCTTCATCTCTGTACCACTATTCTAATCTTCTCTTATCACTACTATTTTCTCTCATACAGATAATTTCAAATACGTTGGAGAGGTTGTCTTTCATCAAGGAAGACTGTTTTGAAAGAGGTCCATTGTTTACAATCTACATGTAAGATTTCTTTAAGACATTAGAAACAAGAGTCGAGTGCTCAGTATACGCTGATACCATTTTTATTTATTGCTCACATCATTCTCTCGATATTATCCATAAAAATTGCAAGATACTCTGGAAAGAATCTCAAAATGGTGCAATTACTAGAAACTTATTTCGTAAGTCCTGACAAAAGTTAAATTTCAGAACTTTCAAATATATCCTAATATTATGTTGGCTGGGTACCCACCCCATGGCAAATCTCCATTAAATATTTGGGAATATTTTTTAATCGTAAGCAAAATATTTTTATGATAAATCAAATGAAAAATAAAGTCGTAAAAATTAATACCCTTAACCCCTGCGCGACGCGACGTATCTACTCTTATCAGCCCAGCGTAAATTGGGAAACGGAATGTTTTTTTTTTTTTTTTTCTGAATTTTTAATACTGCTAGATTTTATATACCTTATAATATTATTATTCCTTAATATCCTTTTTTTAATTTCAAATATATAGTATTTGTAATTTTATTTTCGTGTGTATAGTATTTGTTTTCGTGTGCATAATTAAGTTCTAGTATTTTGTATATTTAATTAATTTTTATTAATGTTAATGACTTTTAATTAATACTTATTAAGTAGTAGTATAGTGAAAATGCAGACAAAAAACTTGTGAAAATGTAGTCATTCTATCATATGCTAATTTTATAGGAATTTTTTTTGTAAGATTGGGCAATAAACACTATATGGCCCAAGAGCAGAAGATCTTATTAAATTATCTAACAATAGTATATACAGTACTTTTTTTACACCTGTCATATCATAAATAGAAGGTCTTTTAATAAGCTCAAACCTTTATACAAACAAAAGCTATTAGAATTGCCTTGGGACATCCACAGTGGACCTCAAATATCATGCTCTTACAAATGGCTAAACAGAAAATTCTCTCTGATAAAATAATATGATCGGCAAATAAATTTTTTATACCTCATGTATCAAATGATAACTTTTCTATTACGTACTGCAGTAGCCTTGAAACGATAAATCTGGAAGTCCTGGATGGAAATAGAAGCAACATCATGAATATTTTTCATATTTTGGGAATTAATGAAAAACAAATTACATCAATCCCCAGATTCATGTATTTCAGAGATCTTCATTGTGAGATTTATACAGAAGAACTTGGATTTCAAAATAAAAATTTACCAACTCATGTAAGAAAAGGACAGTTTAAAGAGATAGTTAATCATAGATTCAGTGATTTTTTTTCCTAATAGTTACGGATGCGTCAAAAAATGACATCAATAGCAGGTATCACGAAAAATGCTTCTGTCGCCTACAGAGCAAATTATATCAATTCTGTAATTACTTCAGAAGGGCTTGTCATATGTCAAGCTCTAAATGATTTAACTGAAATAAAGAAAAATCGAACTTCCCCCAATGGGACGAACTCAGCTCGTCAGCGACCATTGGGGAAAAGTTTCGCTAAGCGAGTAGGGTTCGGCTGCAACCATTTGGGTCGAAAAGCTTCGGACGAGCTGAACTTGTCAGTGCCCAGTATGATGCGCTATTCGAATGACGAGCTGGATTCGTTCATAGCCATTGAAGGGTTAAAAGAATCTGTGAAAGGAGATAATAGCCTTTGTTGGTCTCTTTCTCTCTCTCTCCCATAACACCAATCAGTCATTCAATCAATCAATCAATACGGCTTCTTTTTTTTTTTTTTTTTTTTCTTTCTTCACGTCCCATAGATATCTTCTCTGGAATATACTCAAGACATATCCGAAGTACAATATTACTTTCAAAGAATTTTTGGAGAGAAAAATAGCTAATAAACAAGTTTTCAAAACATTCTTGCAGAAGATGAAAATATTTTGATATTTATTAAATTAAAAAAATCTGTGAAAGGGGATAATAGCGCTTGTTGCTCTATATCCCACATAACACCAACCAAGATCACGTTACTGAAAATGCCTTTTCGGTTTTGGATTGAAAATTGTATTCTTATTTTAAAATATTAATTATTGTATTTGCAGTAACTGATTTAATTTATGATTGCCTTATTACAGAATTGCATTCTACTAATTAAAACACAAAACAAGTAAAATTTAACTATCAAAAATATTCCAGGATTTTCAGAGAAGTCAAATGAAGTAAAAATCTAACAAGGCCCCAATGGGGAGAAAACTTGGTTGACCGTAAAGAATGGCCATTCACCAGCACGAGTAAAGAAATATCGGACACAGTATTCTTCATAAGCTCAAACAACGGATTTGAACCTACGCACCAGCAACGGCGATTGGGGAGGGGCGGAATTACATTTTATTCCATTTTAGTTGCCTAAAACTAGGAATTATAAACAAAATATGTGTTGTTTTATCACCTAATTATTTCTCCCTTCATTTCTTTAACTATTAAAAAATTAATAGAAATATGCACGAAATGCAAAGGTATGTATCACGGCATGGTTGTTAAGGCTGTCTTCAGATAATTCTACAGAATAGAACCATAAATTAGAGCACTTTTCCCGATAGAAAAGCACTCAAATGTTAATCTGATATATATTCTGACTTCGCTATCGTTTAGAGAACAGCATATTTAATAATACTTCTAATTTTTATCTCACACACAATCAATCCTTTTTTTTTTTTTCCTGATGTAAAATGTATTCCATGTTTCGTTTCCTATACTGCAACGTTAAATGGTTTTTATACTTATTCTCGTGAAAAATGGCGAATTTTTGGAATATTTCTAAATTTTAGGAATAATGGACGATAAACGAATGTATGTGTTAACAACGTTGCAAACTTATATGAAAATCGGAACAATTTTCTGTCTGGAAATGAGTTGGAAGTTTCGGTCAGGCTCTTTGACATTAGACGAAGGCAGCCTTAAAAATACGAAAAACTTATTCCATATTTATATTTTTCTTTCTTAATTTATATTTTCTTTCTTAATATAATTAACTGCATTGCTTTGAACACCTAATTAAATGTTACTAAGCACAAGCAATCTATAAGATTATTTTTTTTAAATATTTTATATAGAATAATAGGGTACAAATCTCTCTCTCAATGCCTCGAATAAAGCCACTGGTTGGATTTTGGCAAATTATTATTTTTCGGTTCATTTTAAAGAAACTAATACTTTTTCTAATGAAATCAACACTGATCATTTTTGAATTCTTGAAATACTTCTATTTAATTCTAATACACGAGTAATATTTCCCACTCTGATTAAAATTGTACTGGCAATGTGTAGAATTAATCAAATTAAAAAAAAAAAAAAAACAATCAGAAAATTCTAATAAAGCTGAACCACAATAAAATGGGTATAAACTGCCACTGGTGAGCAATGTACCTCAGATTCAGAGTATCATATTCATTGAAAGACATATCTAGTTTCATTTCTTTCCAAATTAGTTCTCTACTCCTTTTCTAGTTGAAATTCTTTAAAAATACCCCAGAAATTAAATCACTTCAACGGAATCAAAAACGTTAATTGCTTTTATCTAGGACCTTTTTTTTAAAATCAAGGATATTTTAGTACTTTATCTATGACATTTTCAAAACGCTTATAAAAATTAAAATATGCAACATTTTAAATCAAGTATATAACATTTATAAAAAAAACTTTCTTCTCTTCAAGGGGGGGGGGGGATTCAAGTTTTGCAACAGAGGAATGGATTTACTTTAGGATCTTGCTTTCTTCCTTGATGTTGAAGATAGCGGAACGAGAGAGAGAGCGGACTGAGAACCAAACAGACCATTGTTGTTATTAGCAGGTCCATGATTAGATAAAATAATTTTTGAACAATTGAATTGGTTTTTTCGCAATATATTGAATTACTACATGAAATTTCTGAAACTTTCATAATTCAGATATTAACGAGAAAATTACTTTTAAAAATTAGTTAATTAAACTCTCAACATATAAATTATTTCCCAGAATCAATCACAAAATCAATTTGTTATAATGCAAAGAGAATTGCAAAGAATGCTGAAGTGTTTGCAGCTCAATTTTGCCAATTCCAGTTGCCTAAGATTGTTAAAAAAAAAGTGACACTTTTAAGAATTTCCACAATTCTCATCGCAACTGGAGACAATTGTTAATTGGCTGATAAGGAACTTAATTGTGGTGCTAATGAAATCATTCTCCCAATTAATTAATTTCTAAAACAGAATTTTTCCGTTACATATATATATATATATATATATATATATATCCGTTTATATATATCCGGATATATATATATATATATATATATATATGCAGAATCATACAGATAATTATTTAATTATATATATAGCAGAATCATACAGATAATTATTTAAATAGCTTCAAATGTCACTGGCATTCGTTCGTAACTTCCACGGAAAGAGGGCCATAAACTAGATCGATCAAACGATTATCTTTTTTCCGCTTACTAGCACTGCATGATGATTGGAATGAGAGCAATTATCATTTATAAATTAATATTTTTAAAATTTTATAATGTCCGATCGTGTGTGTCACCTCGAATGTTTCCTGAACTACTCGCATATTTAGGGAACTGCATTCAATATTGGATTTGAAGGTTTTATGGTTTATACAAATTTTGGCATGTTACAAATCACTTTTGTATCGAAACTGCATTCCTAATTTTTTACAATAAAATTACTTTTTTCATTTTGTGTGTGTATTTTGAAAATGGGGAAAATGTTATGCATCGTTTGGTGCAAAAGGCTTTGAAAAATATCGGACAGAAACATAATTTTATTTCTTGCATTACTGTATAAGGTTTTTTTTTCACACTTCACTGAAATTTAAATAAAATGCTGTCTAAGCGCTGAAATACTCTCCCCCGTGGCCCCATTTCAATAGCTCAAAACTATTTTATCCACTGAAAAAAAAGCTGCCGTTTAAGACAGATTCCTTCTGCGTAGTAATTCGAATTTTAAATACTCTGTACATACAATGGGGTTCAAAATGAGAAGAAATTGGATACTGAGTGGAATTTTTCAAAAAATAATGAACGCAAGGTGAAACTTCCAAATAAAGATGCAAAAACGGATAGGTCAAGCAGATCTCCACACCTACAGATCATATATGGGTTACTTTTGCAACTCCCGTTCCAGGATCTGAAAACAGCGTTGATGGACAGGGACTCATCGGCAGTCTCATTTCTAGCATGGATTCAAGCTGTGAAAATTGTATAAGGGATAAATGTGATATGTAATTATTTATTAACGTCTCATTGAGAAGAAACACGAGGGCTATTTGTGGCGGATCTTGTGATTTTGAGCCTCGATCAAGTGACGAGGATGACACCTGAGCTGGTACCTCTATCTCCAAATTTCCCTACCAAGTCTACAGGAAGACTTGGGACCTCAACAGATTTAACGTGCATCAGCCCCGCTACACGGCGAGTTTTGAGTAGCCTCTGGGCTAAAGCCCCCGACTTGACAGTGCAAACCTGCGACCATGACCACTAAGCTCCCAATTTCACAACTGTAACAGCGAACAAACTTTCTATTAATCAATTTTTCTGCTCCAACCTCTCTTTTAAACATTCTTGCGCTGATGAGCTGCATTACCGATCATGTATGAATAGTATTTGGTATCAACTAATGTACATACCCGATTTCATAAAAATTTCTCCGATATTCCATTTTTCTCGAGATAAGAGTGAAAAATCACTCAATTTTGAACACCAATGTATGTATATATTTAAGAATACTCAATTGAAATTTTTTGTATACATTTCTAGCAAATTACTGTGTCCTCGCAACACAGTTTTAAATTAATTTACGCCCCTCACAAATTTGAGATTCTTAATCCCTCGCTTTTTGGAGAGTCAAGCTTGGCTGTTAGAAAGAATTCAAACTTTGCAGAAGAAAAATTTCTTTCATAAATAAACTTAGTTCATAATTGATATGTCAGCAAACTAAATTACCAACAATTAACTTAAAATATGTACTCTGATGATTTTAACATCTATCTTAAACGCTCCTCTTTTAACTTCCACACCACGCCAAAGGAAGGACTTTGGCCCCCGACAGATTTAACGTGCATCAGCCCCGGCTACATAGAAAGTCTCAGTGGCATCATGGGTTGAACCCGCGATTCGACGAAAGCCGCCGGCCACGGATCCGAAACCATGACCACTAGGCTACCGCGGCCACAACTTGTAGCAGAAGATATGACTTTTGCTGTGAACTTTCATGTAGCCTTGGTAATGTCTTTCGTTACATCGCGAATTCGTGAGTGATTTTATAACATATTCTTTTAGAAAAGCTCTATAGATGCAGCTGAAAGAACAAGAATAGGGAATCAAATCTCGAATCCCCGCTGACCAATTAGATTGTCCTAAGCGATTCCTCTTTAACAATTCCGTGAAAGTTCCTTTGAATGAACAAACTACAGAGGAATACAAGATTACATTTCCATTGATTGCAGAATTTACCCAGCCCTTCAGATAAGAAAATGGACATTATTATTTTTTGAATAAAAAAAAACATTATTATTTTTTGAATAGAAAAAGCAGTGTGCAGAATGTGAGCGAGTGATAGTAAGATTATGGCGCAAAAGAGTCAAATCTCGCTATCCTAAGCCAAAAACTCATTGAAGATTTCATAAGTTTTTTTTTTTCTTCTTAAAACCAGATTAAAAAGGTACAAAAATGAAAAAAAAATAAGAAAAGGGGGGGGGGAACTAATAGGTTACGGTGGGGGTTTCCCCCACCAAGTCAGACAAAGTTAAAACAGATGAATGAAAAAGGCTATGACTGTGACAATGAAACACTAGACATTCAATTAAGATGGGATGAACAGTGTATGGGACATGACAGGAAAGACACTCGGGAGCACTCTCCCCAAACAAAGGATGTTTATGTGTAAAGCGAGTGTATGAAATTTGTGAGTATGTGAAGACGAGTCAATCTGACATACGCTCTTTTGAAATAATAGACCATTCCCTAATAATAGGCTAAGCCGATAATAATTTGTTACTGCATTGAAGACTCCATGATTCCTGCTATGTCTGGTGAATAGACTTTAAAATTAGAAGCCTGATGTCGTCTAGCTACATGGACTGCGAGTACAGAGGATCCGTTACCGATCGTGCAGCCGAGTCCACTTCTTCATTGCCTAAAATACCTATATTACTAGGAATCTGACATAACTTCACAAAATAACTCCTGCGATGCAAATTGCAAATTATTTCAGCAATGTCAGCCCCATAGGATGACTGTTATTATCCAGATGTACATGAAAGACACTCGGATGTACATGTTTTCAGGACTCTCATGCTGTCAATGTAAACAACAAGCTTTTGAGGACTGGATTTCTCGACTAATCTGAAAGCACAGTATTTGGCCACAACTTCGGCAGTATAGATACTGCTGGAAATGGTCAGCTGGTAACAGTGCCTGGTGTCGTTCGAAACGACACCACAGCTGACGTATCCAGTTTCTTTCGATCCATCCGGTAAATAGAAAAGAAATCCATGAACTGACTGCAATGAAAGGAAAACAATCGCTAGAAAATGATTGGAGGTGTGGTACATTTGCCATGAGGAGCAAAGGGGAAATGATAAAGAACTTTGGCATATTACAAGAAGGAAATTTAAAAAAAAACATTCGCTGTTGGAAACTCAAGCCACGGAGGTTCAATTCCCCGATGTTATCATTTACCCTCTAGGAGAAGGGACGGATTCACGAAGGTCGAGCGTCGTACGGTGTCCACAAAGAAATACTGATGTGCATATTCTGTAAAGGATGAAATGGAGTAGACGACATCTGGAAAAAAAAACAATTAAGTGACAGTTTCTTAAGCCGCAAACCAAATGTAACTGGTTGCACTTCAAATAAAGACTCTACATAGGTGATGCACAAAACACACCACAGCAGATTCTCAGAGCATTGTGGTGGACTGTGTCAAGTTTCTGCAAAGTAGAGTTGCAAAGTAGATCCGTATACTTTGCATCCATAATCAATCCGAGACAGAATCACCGACTGGCACATTCGGAGTAAAGATGTTCGATCCACTCTGCATGAGGTGTAGGACAACACCTTCAAGATATTTAGGAATTTCTCTCATTTCTTCCGCAGATGTAAAATGAGCGGAAGGAAAGTGAGTTTGTGGTCGAAAATTATTCCATGGAAGAGGATGTCAAGGACAAAGGGTATAAAAGTATTATCGATACGAATGTCAGTATCGGGGTGGAGAAATCGTTTCCTGCAAAAATGCCCATAGCAACAATTGCTAGAAGAGATACTATGCCTATTCGAGTAGCACCACGCAACCAGTTTATTGACTGCGGTCTGAAGTCGTCTCTCAATCTCATCGTCGACTCTTCGCTGGAAATCTGCAAATCGTCAACGTACAGTGATTAATAAACAGGTGGTTGGAGCTGTGAAAGAATACGTGAAATATGACAGTTTAATTTAGTTTTTATTGACGTCGCACTACAAGCAACACGACGGCAAGCAATTTTCATTTCTCCATTTTATTATATTGTTAATAACCTGTTGAAGTTGTACTGTAGAATTAATTTCTTTTCCCCTGCAGGAAGTTTGCAGGTCGTCAACGTAAATGAGAGCTTAAAAGATGGGATATTTGAATTGATTTCCTTCCAAAGAAAATGAACAGAGAGACTCGCAGTATGGAATGGTGGATTTTAGTTTTTTTTTTTTAGTTTATTAACGGGGCACTAGAAGCAACACGAGGGCTATTGGCGATGGACCTCGTAATTTTGAACCAAGGTGAATTGACGAGGATGACATATGAGCTGGCACCCCCCTCTCCTAACCTCCACACCACGCCAACGGGAGGACTTTGGGCCTCGAACAGATTTAACGTGCATCAGCCCCGGCTACACGGCGGGTCTTTAGCGGCCAAGGATCGAACCCGCAACTGAACGAAAATTGCCGGCCACTAATCCGAAGCCATGACCACTAGGCTACCGCGCCACGTGAAATATGACAAATGAAAAGTATGGGGTTCAAAATGCTTCTCTGAGGAACTCCTTCAAATTGGGTAAAAGAGATAAATTATTTGCAACATGTACTTGTTAACATGTACTTGTACTTAAGATTTAAAAAAAGTTGTATAGAATAGGTAAACTGCCTCTCAAATCATAACTGTATAAAGTGCGAAGTATCTCATTGCGCCAGGTTTGTTCATACGCCTTTTCGGATGTCAAAGAAGATGCAAACCAAATTATTCCTCCGTACGAAAGCAGTACGTATCTTACTTTCGAGCGTAATCATGTTATCAAGAGTGGATCTTTTTTTTCGGAAGACACTATGAAAGGGAGGAAAGCATCAGATCTTTTCCAACAGATACACGAGACGGGCATTGACCATAAACCCCAGAATCTTACAAAGGCAGCAGGTTAATACGATTGACCTATAGTTAAGAGGATTCTATGGATTTTTAACAGGCTTCAGGATGGAAATAACAATGGCTTTTTACCACCGACTAGGAAATACATTCTCTTTCCATATTTTATTGAATAGGTAAAAGAGACTTACAAGTAAATCCTCGTTCAAGTGGTGAAGCATATATGTAATACCAAAAGGGCTTAGACTGGTATTGTGTGCCAAAGATATCGTTAGTCTCAATTCGCAAAAGTCACAGTTATACGGTAGCGATTGCCGACACCTAAAATTAATAGGTGTCTGTTCAGAACGATTTTCAGTCACTAAAAATGTAGCGTAGTATGAATCGGAGCTTGACACTCTAGCAAAGTGTCGATATAGACCCCTGGGGGGGGGGTCTATATAGTATAATTAGGGATCGATCCAATCAAGGGGGTCTATGAATGAATACCAATGCTACTTGATCGCAAATTCATTGAAGGCCACGCAGTATATAAATTTTTTGTTTGGAATGTCATTTCTAATTACAATATAATAAGTAAAATTTTTACAATAGATTATACCTTTTTTTAATTTCTCATTGTTTTAAAATAATTATTTATCTTTTTTTTACCATTTAAAGTTTGCGTGTTTCGCGATATGTTACTCATTCTCTGACCTGTGAGAAATTATTCTAGCTCCGTTTTGCTACAAGATGGCCCAAGCTGTCAACATCGCCTCATCGTTTCGTGTCCCACCCCTTTTTGCATAATGGTTTCGACTCGAGAGATAGGCGACTTCTATGCATGCGTTGTTCTTTATCATCAACACTTTAAAACCTGTTTCTCTTTTTAAAGAAATAGATTCTTTTAGCTGTATAATTGTTTTATTAGGACCCTACTAATACGGCAATGGCAGCTTCGACTTCTAAACAGAAATGCCGACAATATTCGGTGGAATATTTAAAGTTTGGTTTTATATCTTCACCAATGAACGAAAGAAAAACGTTATGCCCTCTTTGTCTCGTTATACCATCTTTTGCAATGATGCCATGAAACCAGTCAAATTAAAAGATCACCTTGAGAGAATGCATTCGGATAAAAAGAATAAAAATTTGGATTATTTTAAAAAACTTAAAGAAGCATATGCAACTCGACTAACTTTAAAATAATTCATTAAACCTTCAACTGAAGTTCATAATGAAGGCGGGAAAGTTCATAACAAAACCTTATTCAACCGCAAGAAGAAATAATTATACCTGCTATTAAAGATTTCATTGAAATTGTAGTTAAAAAAGATTCTACCACAGTTTTAAGAAGCGTACCACTCAGTGCGAATTCGGTAAAAAGACGTATCGATGAAATGAGTGAAGATGTGGAAAATATAGTGGTTTCGGAACTAAGGAATTACAAGTTTTCGATCCAACTTGATGAATCCACTTTTGGAAAATCTTTTCTTATGGCTTACGTAAAATATTTTGGTACTTGTCTATTATAGCGGCGTTCGCCAAATTATGATTTCGGATCTAGACGATAAATCGCCAAGAGAGCGAGATAGATCGCCAATTTCGATTTTAAGTTCCTAAGGTTGCAGTTCTAAAGAAAAAAAACTTGATCATATTAGTAAAATATCGCTTGCACGTTAATGTTGCCGATTTCGTATGATTTTTTTAAAATACCTAATTTGTTTTCTTCCAGAATGTCGTTAACAATCTTCAATTTACGAGTGAGTGAATGTAAAGTTTATTGGCGCAAGAGCCAGATATGGCTATGCTGCGCCAAACAAGATTAAACTGTGGTCTAGACGTGAAGTTGAAAAAAGAAGTGGTTGACAAGGAGGGTCGAACTTAAATTTACGAAACAGCGAAATAGATGCCATCACTTCTTTTCAGGAGAAAGGTCTTTTACCAGACACACTATAATGCAAAAAAGTCCACGCCATGAAGTTGTATTTTAATAAAGAAAGTATTTGGAAGTGCATTAATAAAGTTGCAAGAATTAAAAGGGCTTCCTGTGTTGGAAGTTGGTTCAGCGGTTCTAAAATACTATTCGTTATTGTAATACGATTTATGTATTGTTGGGCAGAGGAGTACACTTCCATTAAATAGTGTCGCAAACAATTGAATATGTCTAAGGGTGCAACAGTTGATTGAAAACATTACATGAAAGAAGTGTGTTCTCTACATCATATACATATGAAAAGATTATTAAATAAAAATATATGAAAATAAAAAGTCTTATATTATTTATTGATATGTTATTTGCTTTCCTACATACAGTGGCTCAAACAATTGAGGATACACCTTACTTTCACTTGATAAATCCAACTTTTAATGAAAATAACACATTAACTAGAATAGAAGACGTATTTTTACTTTTACACGTAATAAAAGGGTTAATTTACAGTAAAAATAACGAAAATCAACAAAAAAATATCTAAAATTAAAAGTTTCACAAATATTTGAAGTAAACATAGGCAGATCTTTACCTCAAAAAATTAAGGATACACCAATGAAATTTTTTCGATATATTACATGCATAGACAGTTTCAGTATTTTGTTGCATGTCCTTTGGCTTTTATAATGTCCTCCAAACGTCTTGGTACCGATTCGACCAATTTTTTAGTGGTTTCTGGAGATATTTTATCCCATTCTTCTTGTAACACTTGCTTTAAATGGGCTTTGTTTCTAATCTGGTGTTTTTGGACCGCTGTTTCTAGTGTGGCCCACAAATTTTCTATGACATTGATGTCAGGGGACTGTGGCGGTGTGTGCAATTGCTGTTTACAATGAAAGAGACACCACATTTTGACATTACGTGCCGTGTGTTTGGGGTCGTTGTCGTGCTGAAATATAAAATTTCCATCTAAACCCAATTTTTGTGCACTTTCTTTAAGATTGTTGCGGAGTATGTCTATATAAAGCTTATGATCCATTATACCATCTATAAAAACTAAATTTCCTACCCCATTTGCAGCCATACAACCCCAAACCATGACGGAGCCACCACCATGTTTAACTGTAGGACGTAAATTTTTTGGATCCAAAGCGGTGTTCGGCTTTCTCCAAACGGTGTGACGACCATCGCTTCCAAAAATGTTGAATTTACTTTCATCACTAAATATAACTTTCTTCCAAAAGTTTTCTGTCTTCAGCTGATGAGTTTTTGCAAACTCCAAACGCTTTTTCTGATTTTGTAAGCTTATGAAAGGTTTCTTTCTAGCTACTCGACTGCTATATCCAGCATGTCTAATCACATTTCTCACAGTTTCAGCACTTACACGTCTGCAGATTATCCGAGAAGTTTCTGCAGCTAGTTTGACTGCACTCAGTTTAGGATTAATCTTGATATCTTTTAAAATTTTCCTTTTAGCTACATCACTCAGAATACTTTTCCTTCCTCTTTCACTCTTATTTTGAATTAATCCATCGCGTTTAAATTTCCCAATGATTTTCTGGACACATGAGTGACTTCTACCGACAATTTCAGCTATTTCACGATAAGATTTTCCCTTCTTAAATAACCTTAATATAAATTTTCTTACATCAATACTAGTCTCTTTCCGAGGAGCCATTTTCCATTTAAAATTACAGCTTTATATTCTCATAACCAACTTCAAAAGACAGAAATAACTGTTGAAAAAGTTCAGGATAAAATTTCCCAAACTTAGATTATTAGTAGCAAGCAAAAAGAAATCTAGTTAAACAAAAATTTCCTTTCTGTATCCTCAATTTTTTGAGGTAAAAATCTGCTTATGTTTATTTGAAATGCCTCTAAAAAGTTTTATTTTAGAATTTTGTCGTTGATTTTTCTTTATTTTTACTGTTAATTAAACCTTTTGTTATGTCTAAGAATAAAAATTCGTTTGCACTTCTGGTTAAGGTGTTATTTTGATTGAAAGTTGGATTTATCAAGTAAAAGTAAGGTGTATCCTCAATTGTTTGTGCCACTGTATCAATTTCGCACTTCGCTTGCTTGGCGCTTTTTACTAGCTTTGCGAGGTCCGACAGAGTCATCAATATTCTGGTCTTGAGCCACTGTGCCGGTTATAACAGCTAACCGTGTGATAGTATCCCAATCTACCCAGTAGAGGTGGTAAATTCGTGGGAGGACGTAACCGCATCCCAAACCATGAACTTAAGAGAGGGAAATGATCACTATTATGTAAATCATTGTTCCACCTCTAATTTTAACAACGGTAGCAGAATCGGCGAACAAATGGCTAGATCAAAGGAATGAAATGTCCTAGTGCGAGCATGGAAATGCGTTTTCTCGTCGTGTTCAGCAAACACAGACTATGATCCGAGATCAATTGCTCGATCTGCCAACAGCGAGAATTAGTATCATCAGCTCCCCACTGAGAGCTGTGTCCATTAAAGTCACCTACCAGAAGGAAGAGAGCTGGTAATTGGTCGACTAATTGATTTAAATCCCTGCGGAACACAACATCGTTAGATAACAGGTAAATGCAACAGACTGTGTGATTAATGTGTGGGTTTGGACCTACATAGCCAAAGCTTGCAACGATGTGGCCAGTGTAACGACACTATTAGGATAATTCTGGAGAATGAGTATGCATACACCTCCAGAAAAAGTACAGCCACATCAACATTCCATTGTATAAAATTATATCCACGCACTCGGGTTGTCATAGTACTCTTCAGGAAAGATTTTTGAAGAGCAACGCATGCAGGTTGGTGGAGATCCAACCACATCACCTTCAGAAGAGTCAAAGACTAGATTTCTTGCGAGGGATGCTATTCATTGTAGCAACTTTAAGCTTCTTCTCTGTAAAGCTTTGGACTTGGCCAGTGGTTTCGTCCAGTAAGCTCTAGCAGAGGAGATAAGTGTAGTCGAGATATTATCAATGGTACTAGTATGAAATTTCGCTTTTTGTTTCAGTTTGATGAGACTGGTTAGTACTGTAGGGACATTTTCAGGAAACTTTGTTGAAACATACACTTTAGTCATATGAACCACTGATGCATAGCTATTTTCCTGTACTGGGATACAGGATGCCACTAAACGGTGAGCCTCGGATATGTTACCTGTCGTAGGATTTTAACGGTTGCAACTTCGGTTTCCTCTGTCCACCTAGGACAGGATCTAGAGTACGACGTGTGGTTTTCCTTACATTTAACACATAGCTCTGGTGCGGCCAGGAAGCACTTTCGTGACCTGTACCCGAGATGAAGTCTTTGAATGTCCGTATCCCTGACACTGAAAGCATCGCAGAGGATTCGGAATGTAATGTCGGATGGGAGATTAAGGTAAGCGGACTGAACAGACTGTGCCAGGGCAGGAGTCAAGGTCAATATGAGGGTCTTAATTTTAAGCACCTTACCATATCGCCTTATCGATATCCACCGAACCATACAGATATATGCAGATCTTTCAAATTTTCTAAGATCACAGACACGACACTCCAGGAGTAATTTAAATTACCATGAGGCGTATTGGTTACCGCATAAGATTCGAGGTATTTCAATTTGATATCAATTCGGCTTGCATTGATGAGGTGACTTTTACTAGATCTCCCAAATGTAATTTTTTTTATAAATGTAACTGTACCTACCATATCATAGATTCCTTTCCGAATGAGAAAAGATGATATATTTGTGAAATTATCTTAACTATGAAAACTTATGCTTAACTATGAAAAATCGGAAAGTCTGATAGCCGTGACGAATGTTTGGGGTTCGTACCAGTACGTTTTCAGTTGTAACAGATTTAAAACGTTCAACACGGTCAGCCCATGATCCACTAACAGCATTAATAAACATGGGAGGCAAATCAATATTCTCTTCAGTTATAGCCATATTTAGGTGGGTGGGTGGAAACAAGGATTTCTTCCAGTTCGATCGGGGTCACCGCCAGGCCCCGTCATTCCACCCTTTTCTGTAATGTGCTCAGGGAAACCGCCGAAGTCTTCGTGAACTGAGCAACGAGGAGTCTGCCATAACGTGAACCTGGTGCACAGTCCCAGACCGGCCAAAGTCTGGGAGGATTTTTCATTATGATCTGGAGGTCCAGCCAACCAGTCAAAAACAACCAAAGGACTCAACCTCTGCGAACGATTTCAGAAATTCGTTCAAAAACTGTCACTAAAGGCGTACGCAACTCTTCTACCTCAGACCCTTCCCCAGCCAGAGCCGTTTCCATAGATACGGGAATGCAACTACGAGACAGAGACTGTTTAAAGGAGGGGAAATTATTATTGTTTTTTTAACCATCATCCAATGAATGCAGATTAGCTAACAAACTATCTGTATTAAGATTTTGCTATCATAATTTCGCTGGAGTTTTAAATTTTTAACACAAAACACATTTTATTTCATTCGATTTGATTCCTGTTTTATCGTTTAAAATACATATGAATACATCTACTTTGAAGACTCACTGATTTCGACACATTGAATAAAAACACGTTCGATGTAGATAAGTGAAATATATTACAGAAACGGTTATTCATATTATAGTTTCACTCGATTAATTAGATACCAGGATACCATTCCACTAGATTCTCCCAGAAAAAGATGCATGGGTGTCAATTTCGTGTGTCCAATACGAAGGCGTGTCAAAATAACATATTGTCTTCTATAAAAATGAACGGCAATGAGAGATAATGGAATTAACATGTAATTTGTGGTCTATCTCTAAATTCCATTGATGCTGCCAGTGGTCATAAGCAGCCGTTTTAACATATTTTAATACATCGTAATAAAGAATGTGGTTGGATTTACTTCTCTAATTGCTGATTTAGTTGCATTATCTACTGTCTCGTTGCCCTTGACAACCATGTGCGATGGTATCCAACAAAATAATAGTTCGTTGTTTTGAGATCTTAATTTATTATAAGCTTTTAAGGTTTTAACGATCAATGGGTAAGATAAATGATCAGGATGGCTTAAGGATTCCAAAGAACTCATGGAATCCGTGATTAAAACAAAATTCTCATCATGTCGACTTGACAGATTGTCCAACGCTTTATGAATAGCTGAAATCTCTACGTAAAAACAGAACAAGAAGGATGAAGTTTTAAATTATACAATGAATTGTCAATTAAAATTGAAGCACTCACATGTTTCAATGACTTGGATCCATCAATGTATATGTGTTGAAAACGAGGATATAGTTGAACAGTCATTGAAAAGTTGAATAAAAATATTTTGAGGTGTGTCTGATTTCTTAAAACTTTTTAACGGAATTTTAAAATCAAAACTCTGTTCATACAAGGGAGAAAACCCTTCTTCTGCTTTCGCGACAAAAAATATGAGATAATCCATAGCTCACCATTAATAATTGTACTCTTCTGCGAAATGGAAGAATAGACAATTTTTTTTTTTGCGCAATATCATCTACCTAAAAATAAACTTTTGTCCGAAAAAGATAAAAAAATATTGATGAAGATAATAAAATTCTAAGATAGTACTGAAGGGACAAAAATTCTAGCCTTACGTCTAATGAAGGCTCAAAACAGTCAACTTAGACTTTGGATGGAAAATGTTCGGAAAGCTCAGGAGCAAAATTTTAGTGCCATTGCATAATTTTTACATCATTGTGCCGTCATTCTGCCAGAGGGTGCTGCTTGTGCACGATGAGCTCAAAAAGGGCGTTGCTTATAAGCAACGCCCTTTTTGAGCGAAGAGAACAGTGGCAGGCGAGAAGCTGAAGTGTTTGTTGTGGAAGGCGGAGATATATTAGGCTATCTACCTTTAATTTGCTATTTTGTTAAAAATAAACTTGTTCAGTTTTATGTGGAACTTCCACATAAAACTGAACAAGTTTATTTTTAACAAAATAGCAAAAATTATTGCTCCTTCCTATCCTTAACCACCATCTGCAACAAGTGCAGTGTTCAGTTTACACAAAATTGATTTTCTGGCTGAACCGTGAGATTCGTTATTAGCATGCGTGATCGGATCACTATCCTGAAAGTGCTAAAACTTAAAATATTCAGTGATTTTTCACATCGTTTTCGAAGCTGTAAAACACGAGAGCGAAACATTATTTATTTTGTCATATATGACTTAAAATTTTTATCGAGTCCAAAACGTTACTTAAAATATTATTCAATAAATTTCAGTATACGGATGAAGTTTCGTTAGTCGACATAAATGTACACAAGCCGTTTTGGTCATAGAGAAGCAGAAGCCGTTTTCATTTGGTTATATTGTTAATAACCTGTTGTAGTTGTCGTTCTGTCTGAGGTTGGATATTAAAGGATGAATAGAACTCATTTCAGCTAACAAAAATATTAAAAGGTTCATGTTACTTGCTATGGAGAAGATATTCAATCTCCTTGGACGGTTCTTCCCCTTCACTATAAGAATGAAATGCCTTATACTGGAATTTTGGATGAATCCAATCACTGGGAACGAAGAAGTAGGAAAGAACTACCCCTTTTAGATTACTTTCAACTTGTGATGTTTGTCAGCTATAAGTTGGCTCTTCAGTTCCAATTATAATTGAAAAAGGTATACTCTTACAGAGTCCTTTGCTATTGTTGTCTGAACTGTCTTTGATAGTAATCACGTAGATTAATGCTATTAGTCTAATTTCATTCAATCCTAGGTTGAAATAGCGTTTTTTGAAGAAAATTTCGATATTTTTTTCTGATTGTAAATTAAAGTCCTACTTTTCAAGAATCCATAACAGTCTTTATTTTTACTTTATGCGAGGTAGAACTCAAGATATAGCTTTTTTAATAATACGTAGTAGTTGAAAACGAAACCGGAAGTAGTGACATTTCAGACCGGATGTACACGATTTATCCTTTTTTAAGGCATTATTTCCCTAAAATAGTGTTTTAAAACTTTAATTTTCTACTTACTAAGCCACAATTTATTTATAATTATTTCAAGCAATTCCATTGTAGATGATTGGCAACAGTGTTTTCGACTATCGCTAATGTTTGTTTACATTTTTGGTTCGTGTTATTTCGTTTATGTTTAGTTTTTTTTCTGTGTTTTATACAGAAAAAAAAAAAAAAATAAAAATAATAATAAATATGTTTATTTGTTTATAAGTTTTTTTTTTTTTTTTTTTTTTTTTTGTTTGAAACTAAATTTAAATTAATTTTTCTTCAAAATATGAGTAGAAGTGGTTCATATAATGCGTTAAAAATGTTTTAAGGAAAATCAAAATCTGTAAGATTCAGCATGTCAAGGAGAGAAGATTGCAGACTACAAAAAAGAAGTAAACCTGAACATGATGAAAAGTATTCATCAGGTTATTTAGCTAGGAACTTAAACATTGATTGACAAACTTAATTTAGAGTATAATTTCCTTAAAATTAATTTTTCCACACAGTTCTGTGGCAAATACTACCAAAAAAAATATTTGTTGAGAACTATGCATTGTGTTTGGTGCTTACATTAGTGTTGTGAAAGTTAATAATAGATTTGATGGTTTATTATGCATATTAAAGGAAATGCACTTCATTGTTTATTCATATAATAATGTACAGGGACAAACAGTATTTGATAGTGAGTGCATTGAAGTGTTAAAATGCTAATCACTGTCAACAGCAAAAATTTCCAGTAGAAAGCTTGGTGCCATATGAAAGGAAGAAGGAAAAAAAAAAAAACCAATAATGGAAGAAAAACATGGAAAGACCTATAAAATTGAAGAATTTTAAGCTATTTAACTTTTAATGTAAATATACATATATATTTTAAATGTGGGGTTTTTTTAAATAAAATTTTCACACAATTTTTGCTCGAAAAATAGAGTATCTCCATAACAATCAGTCTAAATTGAATGAAATTTGGAATCCTTAGGAGTGTAATAGACCACAGGTTTTGAGATAGTTACATTTAGACATATTTTAGAGTCTTTTTCGGTCCAAAACATATAGTAATTTTGATGAAAAATCATAAACATCAACTTCGAATCCTTATAAAATATTTATTTTTTAAAATAATTGTTATTCTGCGGTCAGTTACACTTGACAGGAAGTAAGAAGTATATGTATGAAATAAAAATCCATTATGTTTATTATTTATTTAACTGTTTTTCTTAACGTTGTAAATTTTGCTAAAATTCCATTAAAAAAACACTTTTTTTTCAAAAAGTAGAGATTGTATATAAATATAATTTTATTGCTTTTTGAATCTATTTTTATCATTTGACACTAAAAGACTGTTGAAAAGCATTTTTTAAAAAATTGGTCTTCGAACCTAGTCGGATGCCTTAAGATCGTCACAATACTCGGGCTACCAGTTCTAGGCCTCACTCACTCAGGCAGCCTATCATTAGCTTCCATATCTCTTCTCCTTTCCCCCTTACTCATGTATCATTGTATCTTATTCACTTCACTTTATTTCAACCTGCATCCAATTTATATAATCACTTTCATTTGGGTTGGGAAGAAAAGGTAATTTTATGCAATTAACCTCAATAGAAGTCTCCGAGGTTAGTAAATGAAAATCGCGAACAACCCAACGTTACAAACTTAGAATCCAAGATTTATTCTTGACACTATAAATGCTGTAAATGATAGAATTGAAATCCACACTTTTTGCGATGCTTCTAAAGTAGCCTATGGAGCATCAATTTATGTGAAAGTGATAAAATAATATAAAGTGCTAGTAAATCTCACTGAGTGGTGCCACTGAAGGCCATTACCTTGCTCCGACGAGATCTTGGAAGCTTTAGTAGTGGCTCGCTTGAGTTCTAATTTGCAAGAAAAAGAAGTATAAAGTGTACTAGAGGACAGTTTCCAAAATAGTTGTGTTTTTGATTATAGGTTCTCCAAAAAAAAAAAAAAAATGTAGCTAATCAAGCACAGATCACAAGTTAAAGAATTTTGGTTTCATTGCTCAGGAAAGGACAATCCCACATATCTTTTGTCTAGGAGACTTGTGTTGATTTCCTTTCAGATATATCAATAAGTGGAGGAATGGTTCATCATTTTTGTAATTTTATGAACTCCCAGGAACTCTTTCTGTAAGCCCGGAATAAAATAAAGAAAAGTTACCTGAACTGAAATCGAAGGACTCAAAAGAAAATGTAGCGTTAACTTTAAATTTAAACCAAACAATTTTTGATTACTAATTATCTTTCGAGTATTAAGTTTCCCTTTCAGATTTCTATTCAATTGTAAAAATCCAGGGGACAAGAAAGAGGGACCACCTACATCAGAGGATATGATGGAAGCAGAATGCTATTAAATTAAACAAGAACAATATAGGTCATTCTACGCAGGAATGATAGCTATGCAAAATGGAAATGACATTTACAGTAAAAGTAAGCTTTTAAATTTCTCCCCATTTTTAGATGTAAAGGCATCATAAGAATGGGAGGAAGACTCGACAATTCACAAAAGCAAAAGTAAAGTCACTGAATGACCGTAAAATACTATCATGAAAAATATTTTCATCTCGGAGCCCAGAATTTGCTTTATCAAGTGATTTAAATACTAGCCAAATCACGGGTGAAATGTTTGCAAAAAATTGTTTATAATTGTATAAAATGTTTTAAAGTAAATCAAAAAATGGGCACTTTACAAAAAGAAAAATTACTTACTCCTGATAAAGTGTTTAATTCAACGGGTGTTGATTTGTGTGGACCCTTTCTTATCAAAAATAAAATATCAGAGGAAAGGTCCTGAAATTAAAGTTTATGTTTGGAAATTTGCCTTGAGTTTAGTTTAGTTTTTATTAACGTCGCACTAGAAGCAACACGAGGGCTATTGGCGAAGGACCTCGTAATTTTGAACCACGGTCAAGTGACGAGGACGACACCTGAGTTGGCACCCCCTCTCCTAACATCCACACCAAGCCAACGGGAGGACTTTGGGCCCCGAACAGATTTAATGTGCATCAGCCCCGGCTACACGGCGGGTCTTTGGCGGCCAGGGATCGAACCCGCGACTGAACGAAAATCGCCGGTCGCAAGTCCACGACCTTGACCACTAGGCTACCGCGGCCCGATATTTGCCTTGAAACGAATGTCATTAACCTAGTGATTTAACTTCGAAAGCTCTAATAGCAGCATTGAAAAGATTTATATCCAGAAGGGAAATACGCCGTAAAATAGTTGCGGATAATGGGACTATAACATGGTGGGAATCAACAGAGAAAGGAATGAGTGAGTGACAGTCGATTTTAATGGCGCAAGAGCCAAAGCAGGCTATGCTGCGCCAAACACTTGTTAAAATCGATTAAAATTTAATGGCATTAAAAGAACAAGACCAACACCAGTAACACACAAAAGATAAAAAGTTAAAAATCAAATGTGGTGTAAAAGGCCAATATGACGTAAAAAGGCAAATAAATTATGGTGCGGGTTTTCTCCCACCAAGTCAGATAGATTTAAAACAGATGAATGAAAAAAAGTCCGGCGATGATGATCAAACACCGGAGAGTCAATTAAAATGTGATGAATCGTGTAAGGGACATGGCAGGAAGGACACTCGGGAGCACCCTCCCCAAATAAAAGATGTCTATGGGTAAATCGAGTATGTCCAATGCGAAGGCGAGTCAATTTGACATCAGCTCTTCGCATTGGAAATACAGTACATTCTCCGATGATCGGCTTCACCGAGTGTAATTTGTTATTTATCTGTAAATTCCACGATTCCTGCCATGTCTGATGAATCAGATTTAAAATGTGACGTCGTAAGTCCTCAAATGGGACTGCAAACTGCAGAGGATTCGTTGCTGAACGTGCAGCCGAGTCCGCTTGTTCATTTCCTAAAATACCTACATGACTAGGTATCCAGCAGAATTTTATGTCATAACCCCTGCTATAAAGCTGGCAAATAACGTCAGCTATTTCAACCACGATAGGATGACTTCGATCGTCAAGATGTACCAATGTTTCCAGGACGCTCCTGCTGTCAGTATATATGACGAACTTTCGAGAACTGGACTTCTCGACTAATCTAAGGGCACAGTAAATGGCGACTGCTTCGGCAGTGTAGACACTGCAGGAAGAGTCGAGCCGGTAACTGTGCCTGATGTCGTTTGAAACGACACCACAGCCGACGTATACAGTTCCCTTCGATTCATCCGCGTAAATAGGAATAAAATCCTCATACTGACAGCGATGGAAGGCAAAGATTCTCTGGAGAACAATGGGACATGTGGTGCTCTTGCTGTAAGAAGCAAAGGGGTTATGATAAATAAACCTTGGAATATTCCAAGGTGAAAATTTAATAAAATTTCGTTGCTGAACATCCAAGTCATGTAGGCTGAGTTCCTCGATGAATACCTTCACCCTCTCAGAAAAAGGCTGGATGAAGGAAGGACGAGCACTGTACAGTCTCCTTAAAGACGGGCTGGTATTAATGTTTTGTGATGGATGAGATGGCAGAGATGACATTTTGAAATGATAGTACAGCGACAGTTTCAGGCGCCGCAAAGCCAAAGGTAGCTGGTTACAGAGGACATAGAGACTCTGCACAGGTGACGTTCGGAACGCACCACAGCAGATTCTCAGAGCATTATGGTGGACTGGGCCAAGTTTCCGCAAGGTAGTTTTGCAAGCAGATCCGTAGACGATACATCCGTAGTCGATCCGAGACAGAATCACCGACTGATACACTCGCAGTAATGAAGTTCGATCTGCTCCCCAAGAGGTGTTGGACAACACCTTCAAGATGTTGAGGGATTTCTCACACTTCTTCCGCAGATGTAAAATGTGCGGAAGGAAAGTGAGTTTGCGGTCGAAAATTACTCCGAGGAAGCGGACGTCAGGGACGACCGGAATAGCCGTATCACGGATGCGAATGTCAGGATCGGGATGGAGACCCCGTTTCCTACAAAAGTGCACGCAACTACTCTTGTTCGCAGAAATACTATGCCCATTCGTGTCACACCATGTAACCAGGTTATTGACTGCGGTCTGAAGTCGTCGCTCAATGATACGCATTGACGATCCTTCGCATGAAATCTGCAGATCGTTAACGTATAATGAACCATGTACAGATGGTTGTAGATGAGAAAGTATAGGTGACAGATGACAAATAAATAGAGTGGGGCTCAAAATGCTCCCCTGAGGAACTGCTTCAAATTGAATAAAAGATGAAGATAAAATATTACCAACCCGTACTTTAAAAGATCTAAACGATAAAAACGTTTTAATAAAAAGAGGTAAATTGCCTCTCAGACCATAATCGTAAAGAGTGCGCAGAATCCCATAGCACCACGTACGGTCATATGCCTTTTCGATATCAAAGAAAATAGAAACCAAATGATTCCTCCGTACGAAAGCAGAACGAATCTGACTTTCGAGTAGAAGGATGTTATCTACTGTGGATCTTCCTTTACGGAAGCCACTCTGAAACGGAGGAATGCATTGATTCTTTTCCAATTGATATACAAGACGGGCATTGACCATACGTTCCAGGGTCTTACAGAGGCAACTCGTCAGAGCGATAGGCCTATAGTGGAGAGGGTTCTTTGAATCCTTACCAGGCTTCAGAATAGGAATAACGATTGCTTCCTGCCACTGGCTAGGAAACACATGCTCCCTCCATATTCAGTTGAATAGGTAAAGGAGACTCACAAGTGAATCCTCGCTCAAGTGGCGAAGCATATCGTATGTTATACCATCAGAGCCTGGACTGGTATTGTGAGCCAAGGACAGAGCCTTTCTCAATTCCCACATGTCAAAGTCGCAGTTGTAAGGGAGTGGTTGCCGACACCTGAAGTTGATAGGTGTCTGCTCAGAACGATTCTTAGTCGCTAAAAATGTAGCGCAATAAGAATCGGAGCTTGACACACTAGCAAAAGAGTGGCCAATGACATTGGCCACTTCGACAGGTGAAGAATGCACAGCATTTGCAGTTTCCAGTATCGGGATGGAAAATTCCCAATACAGGGAGTTTGCAGCTTTTACCTTTCTCCATAACTGTTGACTTGTGGTAGACGATGTGATGGAAGAGACATACCTGATCCAAGATTCTCTCTGACTATGTCGCCTTACTCTGCGAGCAATTGACCTTGCCCTTTTAAAGGCTATGAGATTTTCAGTTGTGGGATATCTTCTGAAGATACCCCACAATTTCTTTTGTTCCCGGTAGGAGGATTGACATTCCTTATTCCACCATGGTTTACTCATCTTCCTCTGTGATGTTCCACTCTTCGGTATCGCTGCATCAGCAGCGTCCACGATAGAGGTAGTGACATTTCGGACAGAGCTATAAATATCCTGATCTTGAACCATTGTACCTGTAATAACTGCTAGCCGTGTGAATAAATCTCAATCTGCCTGGTTGAAGAGGTAAGTGGGGGGACGAAAACGCAACCCACTACCATGAACCTGGGAGACTAGGAGAGGGAAATGATCACTGTTGTGTAAATCATTTACAACCTCTAAATTCAGCGACGGTAGCAGTGTCGGTGAACAAATGGCTAGATCAAGGGAATGAAATGTCCTAGTGGGAGCATGGAAATACGTCTTCTCGTCGGTGTTCAGCAGACAGAGACTGTGATCAGAGATCAATCGCTCGATCTGCCGACCACGAGAATTTGTACCATCATACCCCCACTGAGGGCTGTGTCCATTGAAGTCACCTAGCAGAAGGAAGGGAGCTGGAAACTGATCGACTAGTCGGTCTAAATCCATTTGTGACACTACATCGTTAGGTGGCAGGTAAATGCAGCAGACTGTGATTAATGTGCGAGTGTGAATTCGCACAGCCACAGCCTGCAACGATGTGGTCAGTGTAACGACGTTATGAGGACAGTTTTGGGATGCCAGAATGCAAACACCTCCAGAAGAAGGTGATGCGACATCAACATCCGTCATTACACAATGATATCCACGC
>BMAW01003276.1:462-16766 GCA_019974015.1 Nephila pilipes
ATATATATATATATATATATGACAAGAAAAACGATGCACTAAGAAGGAGTTGCCCGAGTCTAATGAAATTTCGTATGCAGACATTTGGGCCAATGAATAAATTGGTCCAAATTTTGGTGTCCAGTGAATAAATTGCGGAAGCTACAGTGCATTGGAACTGCGCTCTCAGCAGGTGTATATAAGAAGCGATTCTCAATCGGATGGTCAAATTTTCTCTTGCATTGCGATTTAGGTTACCTTTCAACGACTGAAAAGATGCTTTGCCGCAGGATTCGAGCTCATTAAGATCAACTGTCAGAGTTTGGAAGAGGTAGTATCATTGGATTGAAAGAGGAAGGTTGGGTAAATCGGAGAATCGCTAGCTATATGGGTCGAAGTGATGCGACGATTAGAAGATGTTGGCAAGAATGAAGTGGACAATGGCAAATATTAACGTCATGATCGACTTAGGGCCACAACAGATCTGGAGGACAGAGGGATTGTCAGATCAGCTGTCACAGGGCCTGATTCATCGTTATCAATCATCAGACGTGTTACCCCTACACGAGTGTCCACCATGACCATTCACAGACGACTGATAGAGCGAAATCTACGCTCGGACCGACCGCTACTCCCCCTGCCACTCACGAATACACGCTGTCGAGCATTCGAGCACGCTACGAGCTGTCGAGCACACGCTGTCGAGCATTACGTTGGTGCTTGGCTCGATCAGGTTGGAATGATGCTGACTGGGGACGTATAGTGTTTAGCGAAGAATCCCTCTTCCAACTGTGTCCTGACGAACATCGCAGACGTGTCTAGAGACACCCATTGCAGCGTGCCGATCCTGCGTTCACTATCGCACGCCACACAGACCCTCAATTAGGAGTTATAATCTGGGGTGCCATTTTTTTAATAGCTTGACCCCTTTGGGCGTCATTAGAGGCACACTTGCAGCACAGCGGTACTTGGACTACTTTCTGAGACCTGTTTTGCTACCGTTCCTTTTGCAGTATTCTGGCCTTATTTTTCAGCAAGATAATGCCAGACCACATACGGCACATGTTGCTATGAATTGTCTTACAGCTTGTCAAGCAATTCCTTGGCTAGCCAGATCTCTCTCCAATCGAGCATGTCTGGGATGGGAAGGCGACTTTCTCTACCAGAGAATGTTGATGACCTAACCCAACAATTGGAGCAAATTTGGCAAGAAATACCGCAGGTGACTATCAGGGAGCTTTATTACTCTATTCTACGTCGTGTGGCAGATTGCAAACAGGCTAGAGGTGGATCAACACCTTATTGAGTTTGTTACTTTGTAACTATTTAACTCTGAAATTAATCATTATATTGTTTTGAAATTTTAATCATTTTCTATTCTGTACATAATTTTCCTATACGCTAATTTTTGTCTCCATCGGACAACTCCTTCTCGCTGCGTCGTTTTTTTTTTTTTGTTATAGAATTATATATATATATATATATATATATATATATATATATATATAAAAGTATATATATATATATATATAGGTATGTGTGCTTGCGTGTGTAAACATCAAAACATTTGTGTCGTTTTGAAATTATTTTCTAGCAACCCCAGTTTCCCTTACATAAAAGGAATTAATTCAACTTAAATTTAATAAAGCTTCTAAATTAAATCTTTCAAAACAAATGAATTAGGAAAAAAAATGTGAAAACAGAAGTTTAGCTTCAAATTTCGAAAATTTTTCGTTATTAATTCAAAAACTTCAAAATATACCTGAATCTTCTGAGAAATAGTTTGGATCTGCAGTTAAATATTAATAAACGTGTTTTTCCGAACTTTTTATTTATTTAATTCATTTATTCAACATTTTGAAAAGGAATATAACATGGGAATTGTTTTTTTTTTTTTCTTAAAGCATTCTCGTCATTATGATTCCTTAAAATAATATACTGATATCTTTCGAAGTAAAGTTACTAAATGTTGAAAAAAAAGTGCAATGTGTGTGTGAGAGTGGTGTAGCTCAAAGCTATAGTTACTGATGGTTTGCGTCTCGAAGAGAGGTTTTCAAAGTTCGTTTGAAATTTTTTTATAATTGATTGTTAAAATAACCGATAAGCCTATTTAAGGCTTAACTGAGCATAATTTTAGTGCATATAATGTCAATGTTTATTTTATTTTAGACATTTATTTCTTCATGGAGTTTTTACGAGTTTGTTATTTTTATTTATTTGTTTGTTGTTTTTCACAAATTTACTGTTCTGTTTAAAATGAGTCATCTTAAAAAGTATTCTTTTAAAAAGTAAATTTATGTTTTAGTGACGTGACTTGCATTTTTGTGTTACCTTTCATCAAACTGTCTAGATTATACACCGTAAAACTAAGGCTAATAAAATTACTGTTATTAAATTTGATCTGACGTACTAAGACATGAGCTAAAAACAAGTCGGTAATACGGAAGGAGTTATGTTTCCAATCATGCCAGAATTTTTTAAAGATGATGCATGAATATGCCAAAGAGTTATCCTTGCACATCAAGACGAGACTGTATACATCATAAATAAGCCACTTTTATCACAAGTTCTAGGAAATCTTCAAGTATCTAGGTTCATTAATACTATTTCGATCCAAAGGAAACAGTCAATTAAATTCTTTGTAACCTTCCAGTAAGCCTTCACTTATTTCGGAACTCAGAATTATTACCTCAAACATCTTTATCGTAAACCTAGACCACCAGTGAAATACAAATAGACTGCCCATTAAGAATCTTATGCCTTATGTTATTCGAACTACAAAGCCACTGGAAATGATATTATTTCCATAAAATGTTCCATTCTAATTTAAACAACCTCAATTTCCAATGTGCCTCGTCTTTGGTATGGGTATTAACAAACCCCAAGAGCAATGTTTTCAAATTGACTTTAGTCCAGTCAATTGTTCAATTGACTGGACTAAAGAAATCTTTGCTTCTCCATCGGACATTTATAAATTGGTAGTTCCACAATTGTCAGTACTGGAAATTTAAGCAATTTTTCTCCAAATGGGAAGAATTTATAATTATCTAACGAGAATCTCTTTAGATTACTTATTAATCATCTATCACAGTTAAATAGTATAATTATTTACAACTGGTGGAAGAAAATTATTTATTCTATCATTAGTAGATATTTTCTATTATTTAATTATCATATTTAGGGGGAAAAAAATTCCATTTTAAAAGTATTCATTTTAAGTGATTTTTTTCATTACAATTATTGTTTACATTTTACTTGTTTTATTATCTTTCTATTATAATTCAAACGCATATTATTTTTATTCACTCATTTATGTTTATCTGTTTCATATCTAGCTCTTTTTCAATTTTAGTTTAAAAAATATATTTTTAGCTTGCATAAATTTTGGATAGTATCCCTTTATCTAAAGTTTCTCAACCCATTTCAAAATGTAATTCTGTTGTACAGATTAGGAGGAAGCTAGATAAACAAATTTTTTATTAATTTTGATTCAATTATTTTCATTAACCGTTGGCTGATGAACATCATATGGGCATCATTTCTCTTTTTTTTACGAGCGCTGATAATTTAGTGCTGGCGCAGCACATATGGCAACAGGAATCCCTCCCATTCAGTCTAAAATTATACAGTTGGTTTATCTACATTAACTCCTAAATAATTATTCCGTTCTGCATCGGTGAAAATTATTTAAAAGATTATTAAAAGTTTGGTCCTCACACGCACATTAAAAAACAATTCGGATGCAACGGCATACAACGGGTTGGATGTTGTTCATCCTTAAAAATATTTTATGCTTGCTAGCTGGAATGTTAAATTTTAAAACCACCCGTGTGAAGGAAACTCATATTCAACAATCAACTGATAGTAAATGGATTGTTTATATATGAAGCATGCAACTCATAGTAAAATCTTCAGTTAAACAGTGTGAACCCTTCTACATTGTAAAATGTATTGAAAAACTTATGTAGACTATTATTTTTAAAGAAGAGAAATTTGAGAAAAAAAATCTTTTGATAAACCAAGTGGTAAAACGGTCGATTATTTAAAAGATCAGTAAAGAATCAGAAGTGTCTGTAAACAATGGAAAGGAATAAATTACGATTTAATAAATCTTCTATAAATTGACAATTATGCTTCAATCAATTGAAATATTAATGAGGTAATCCTTTTTCTTTCCTATCTCTTTTCACGTCAAAAATTATTTATAATGGAGCACTGGCTTCGGAAAAGTTATTGATCAGTTCGTGTCGCCATCTATAGAGTAATTTATCATTTAAACTTAAAACATAATTTTAAAATTGATTTTAACACTAATTCAGTCTCGTGATGTAAAATCTATAGATAAAACTTAGTTTTTATGAACATGTGGAAATCACCCGGGTAACAAATTATTCTGGCGGAAATCTTATTATATACACAAGTAACAATTTTTGGTTACAGAACTTCTTATACACATCCGTTCGCCTCGCAGAACTAACGAGGTCAAAAATAATAACACATTAACTGATAAAGATAAATCTGCCATCTGTCGGTGTAATTTGATACTGCGATTTTGGCAATACTTACAATATTTTTTTTTCTTCTCTCTAGTTTAATAAAAAAGATCCTCAAAATCTAATTCTTTTCTAATTTTATAGTGTGTATTCATATTTTCTAAATTATATTGCAAATTTATTTCGGTGTCTGTTGTCATAGTATTTAATATTTTTACGTTAAAATTATTGAGAGAACATGAATGCCTTGCACTTGATTAGAATGTATGAGATAATAATTATTTTGCTCTAGAAAATTGCATAAGAAATATTGAAATGAACCTGCCTGCTTATATATAGTTCTATTAGAATACATATCTGATATTTTATGTGTATTATTATGTTCATGTTATTATAATCAGTGGTATAATAATTTTTGTTTAACGTTTTATAGCATGTTCCAATTTCTTATTTGTAGCGTTTTTGTAAGCTCTCTAACAAGAACACTCGCTTGTTAAAGAAAATTATTCTAACCTGATTTTAGAATTTAATATATTTAAAATGCAATTCAAGAGATACTATAGTGCTTATGTGGGATATAATCAGTGATTCTTCTTAAAAGTGTCATCTCATCCTGTGGGCAATTCTTAGATAATTACCTTTTCTTCAGGAAAAAAAAAGCTTTTTCAAGGAGAGAGGAGTTGTAACATTTCCACCTCTACATTTCTTATAATAATTTGATATTCTTCGTGTCTTCTAAGTTCCGATATATCAACATTGACATGATTTGCATTTTCAAGCGATCTTCAATCTATTTTGAAATTTTGAATTCTATGAGAATTTGTATTTTTAATGCGCATAAGAATAAACAAAATGATGGGTGCAAAAAATTATTATATCGAATTGTACAAAATTGATAATTTAAAGTGTGTTATTTTTGATATTTTGAAGCGAGTAATAATTAGTACTTTGAAATGTATGACAAAAGTAAGGTTTTCATGATTATATATAATTTTTTTAAGTAATGTCATTTTGAAAATTATAAATCAATTTAATATTTAGTGTTAATGATATTAATGCAATTGTTGAGTGTAATGTCTTTGTGTTAATTGGAAGTTAGCACAATAGAGCATGAATGTAATGTCAGATAAGGCCAATGTCGTCGCCTGCCCGTAAAGGATGCTTTTTAAGAGACGAGTGTGCAAGAAGTTTGCAAACACAACACCCCAGGCAGAGAAAAACTGTCCAGAGAAAAGTAGTTTGTAACTCATCACGTATGACGCATGTGCTAAAAGTGAACTCCACTGCTCATCAACGTAAAGCGATAAAGGTATGAACGAACAAAGTTAATTGTTATTATTATAACTACGTTCCTTTCATTTGTCTAAAGTTTAAAGTCAAAACGAATATTAAAAGTTAAGCAGTTAAAAGTTAAATAAAAAGCAAGAGGGATGAAGTTATTTGAGAAAGTGAAAATAAAGTTTATAAATCAGAAGTGAAATGTAAGCAGTAAGAGAATAAAGTTTTATACAACTACTGCTTTATTGTTCGCATAGCCAAAAATTGAGCGCTTATAGAAATGGACATAACTATTGTAAACTATACGTTTTCCCTGGATCCTCCGCAATGTTTTACCGCAGGCCTTTTTGAAGTTTCCTGTGGGATGGGAGCATTAAAACCATTCCATGCGTTTATTTACATATCGTGCGAAAGCATAAATATGTTTTCTCGGAAAATGTTATTCAGAAATTAAATGCTCCTTATTTTTAGGCACAGAAATTCAACATTTTCAATCCCCCCAAATTGCTTAAGAATATTGCTTGAATTATTCTCCTCTTTTATAAATCCACAATGCACTTTAATCTTTTTTTCTGGGAGAATTGCTCCTGACACAACGCAGCCAAAGACTGTATTTTGAAAAATTAGATTACTGTTTTGAATCAAACTTTGACCCGGTCTCAACAATTCATAACATACTTCTTCACCAAGAAGCATGTTGCAACTGACAATTTTGCACTGTGTTCGTGATAGCTAACTTATACTATTGTTACATTTAGTAGGTTTGACCTCAGTTATGATATCGATTAATCGATGGTTTGTAGTTAAGTTACGGTTCGTTACGTAGAATCATGATTACGATTAACTGCATTTTAAGTGAATGTACCGCACTCTTGGTAATGTTTATCAGTTAATACATGTTTTATATTCAATTGTATATTGTTTCTATTCGTTCTGGAATATTAATTTTTTATTTGTTAACTTTATGTGTCAAAGATCCCTTACACATACATCAAATTTCTTAGTAGGTATTAAATCCGCTATAATTTTTGGGACAGATAAAAATTTATACTTCACACGTAGTCTTTGTCTACTTTAATTATTGATGCGATAAATCTAATTAACTCAGGAATCAAATTCAAAATGAGAATCATAAATTTACATTACGATAGAGAGCTCGGTCCTGTGCTTGGATTCTATATCTTTGAAGTAAAACAACAAAATAAATAATTTTAAATTTGGTTGATATTTCCTGCTCAAATGTGTTATTTTGTACGTGCGTGAAATTATGACGGGGGAGGGGGGTATACGTTCCCCCGTGCCGACCCTTGGATTCGCCATTGTATCCAAATAAAAAAATTTCTAGCCGTTCAATTTCCTCTGAAATTTGGGTCAAAAAATTGAAGATTGATGTTTCAATGGATCGTATGCAATCGGTATCAGTCTCTCTACTAAATCAATTCTGAATAGATGAAATAAACATAAATCGTTTAAAATGAGTATATATACACTCAAGTTCTCACTTATTAGGATATATTTCTCATAACACTGTGACCACACTGCTTGATAATTACTGTCATTGATATAAATCGAACAAATTATTCTTGCTGCAATAGGATAAAGATACGGTTTTAAATATGGTAGTTTTTCACATTACTTAAATGATTATGCATAGCAATGCATACGTGCTGAAAATAAATTTCTGAAACTTAGTCAAGCTTTGAACGTTTGCATTAATAATTGAAAACTAGAGAACTGGAAGTCTCAATGCTTCACCCTAAATAGTATTTCCGTCAATGTTTTCTTTTGAAGAAACAGTAGGTTTCTTAAGCTTGTTTTTAAGCAATTCACTTGTATCTACAGATTATCAATGCCATCCATTATTGCCGGTTTCGACTCCGGTTCGACGGAACAAATATGTTGCTATAGGTACTAATTCATAGATACTTTTTCAACTCTGATTTATTTCACTATTAAAACCATTGCGAAGCAGCGATCTTGAATACAAAATTTGAAATCCGCGTGTGCACACATCTCAGAACCGTCACTTTCCCGAACATCCCGTCCCTTTTCCAAAAGATTTAATAATGATTCATAATATCCAGATTTGTCGACATAAATCCACATTATCAGAAAAAAAATCGAGACTAAGAATAAATGATAGATTTAAGTATGAATTTTGCAACTCATTGTCAAACTTTACTGCAGGGGCCGGCACATTTTTTTGATCATCGACCCCCAAAAGTTTTAGAATTCTCTTATCCACCGCTCTTCAAGAATTATAAAAAAGAAAATATATATATATATATATATGTTTCTTAAATAAATTAAATCATTTAAGAAACAGTTAAATTTTTTTTTATTTCGAAAAGATCCAATTTTTATATAAATCAATGAGAAGGATGTGCTTGATGACACTTGGCTAGATTTGCAATAATTGGTTCAAAACTTGTTAATTTCAGTCTTACTTCTCCTCGGAGCTCTGTATTCCATTTCTTTGTCTTCTTTGTTAAAATAGAATTAACATGACTGAAGCCAGATTCAACTATACTTGAACTTAGGAAAGCAATTAAAAAGGGAAATGCCGTATTATAAGTTTTGGATATTTTTGCGCAATATTTATATTCGTACGAAATTCGCTCATAGTTAAATTATTAAAAAGCATCTTTGCATCTAGATCAATTAATAATTCAATGACTTCATCTTGCAAATGACTTTCGTTATTTTCAATTGAGCAGTGAGTGGCGAGATAGTCCATTCTGAGATATCTATATTTTTAATATCTCCAAAACGTAATTTAAAACCATCGCTTAATTTTTGGAGTGATTTGTATGTATTTCCAATTCTATCTCGGTTATACTCAATTGACATAAATTTCAAAAGTATTGAAAATCTTCATGTAATAATGAAGATTTAAACAAGTTTAATTTATCTTGAAAGCTTAAAACAATTAATTGTACTTGAATTATGTAATATCTTTTCCTTGGTGAAGTGTTTGAATTTCACAAATACATCGATCAAATAAGAAATATTGTTTTTATTTTTTTGCAATTTATCACTTAAGGCTGGATTAATTTCAGTAAGAAATTCTGTCACTGTTTAAGCAATTCAACAAGTTTTTGTTAACATGCACCTCTTTATAACTATCATATTTCGGAGTGTAATAATAATTTCGGCTTAAAGTTCATCATTTTCCTTAGTTCATCAAACAGTCATGATTTAAGAGGTTGTGCTCTAATTTGGACCATCTTGTAACATAACGGGTTAGAATCATTTCTCACAAGTTTGAGTATGAGAACCTATCACGAAATGCGCATACTTTAAACGGTAGAAAAAGATAAATAATTATTTCTAAGAATATGCAGGTATGATAAATTAACTAAGCTTAAATCTATTATAAAAACTTTACTTACTATATTGTAATTATAAATAGGATTCCAAACGAAAAATGTATATATTGCGTTGCTGTCCATAAATTTGTGATTGAATAGCATTGGTATTCATTCATCGATCCCTAATCGACCCCCTATATCGGATCGACCCTTAATTATACTATATTGACCTACGGGGGCCGAAATAGACCACTTTGCCAACCCCAAAACTCATTATCTTTCCTATACATCAGAATGCTGAAAAACTTATAAGTCATTAGTACTAAAAAAGAAATACAAACAATTATTCTGTTCAAGGATTAATTTTTGAAAAATATATGAATTAACATGTTTTAATTATTCTAAAGATCGAAAAAAAAAAAAAAAAAAAAAACCAATAGTTTCAGCAAACAACAAAAATGAATTATAAGCACTCGAAAAAATATTTTATAAATTTAAAATTAAAGTTTAATTAGTTCAAATTAAGTTTTAATTGGTTCAAATGTTAATGAGATAATCATTTTGCTTTCAAAATTCTTTTCACACATATCCATCTAGTTTAAGAACTAACTTCGGAAAAAAAATGTGGATCATTTCGAGTCGCCATCTATGAAATAATTTTTCATTTAAAATCAAAAGATATTTTCAAATCAATTTTTATATTTATTAAATTTCATTGCATGTTTTCAGTAGATAATGCTTGAATTAAACAAACATTAATTTCAAAACTGTTCCTTCTTTTTTGCCTCTAGTCTTAAAAAGGGGGAATTTATTTAAAATCTTCTCGGGCCTATGAAGGCCCATCAGACGGTGCCCATCTCCATTTCTGTAACCCTTGAGCCTGGGGCACTAATTACTAGCTAGTGTCCAGACCGAGTGTCTAGCCTAATACTGGACCACCTGCAACTTGGCAAGCAAACTTGGTGCTCATTTATCAACCCCAGATGGATGAAGAGTTGCTTTGATTCATAACCTCCTACCTAAGCCGAAGCCACCCGGAATCGAACCTGGGTCGGTAGTCCTGGCATTCAAATTTTCAAAATTAATTAAATTACAAATTTCTTCAGATGTCTATAAGATTTTTTTCCCCACACAAAGCAATAAATTCTTATAGAGACTTCTCATTGTAATAATTATAGGCATGTTTATTTAAAAAAAAAAAAAGGAAGACAGTTTCAAAATAAACGTTTACTCATTAGACAAAGTTAAGGCAAATGTGATTCTACACTCTACTTAACAGTCAGAAATATAAATTACTTTTTTATCAATCAGTTCAATTAATAAAAATTTTAATGGAAATATTTTTCTTTTGTTGAAACATTGAGTTCTCTTTCGGCTTCTAAGATAAAAATAATAGCTAAAAATCAAGTTATTAATTTACTCCACGTTACTATAGCAAAAGTTTAATGAAGTTCATGCGTATTATCGATTTATGTTCTTTTTTATTATTGTATCTAAACTTTAAATAAAAATTTTAAGAAATCAGCTCGTAAAAAAATTGAATTTCAAAGTATGAAATCCGTAAGCATTTTAGTTTCAGACACTTTCAACCCTTTTAAATAAAAAAAAAATTTTCCAGTTAACTAGAAATATTATTAATTAATTAAACTGATGTTCTTAAATTTCATTTAATATTCAGGATAGGGAAATTTCTTAAAAACTATTTTGCAGACCGTATAATAATACTTCAGTTCAATAATGAGTTATAAACCATTATCTTTTTAATTTATAAGCATCTACCACTTCTTATATATATTAGACACGCATTTTCTTTACTTTACTCAATAATAATAAACTTCTAATTTATAACAACAGTTCCTTTCATTCTTTGAATTCCTGTCGCATTACTTTAGTAACCTACACAATTTACTGTTAGCAAAGCGTATTTCTTAACTATTGTCTTAAATTCTAAGACAAGACACAAGGCTGGTTGATCAACAACAACAATTTTTTATTGAGTACTATCTTTGTGCGATCTCTACTTGATTACTTACACACGAATACTCTCTTCTGAGTCTGATCTGCTCTGCTCAGAGTCTGGTTCGTAATGAGATATTTTACAGAGAACCTAGCCCGAAGGTCTTTAATCTCCGGTATGAGTTTAACATGATTAAGTTTACTTGCCCATGGATTGAGAATAAAATGATAATTAAAAAGAAAAATTAAAATAATAAATAAAAAATATCTATTGAAATTAAGTGAATGCATAGGTTAAGAAAAAATTACAATGATAAAATCTAATATAGCTGAAAGTTAAGTTAATCCATTGCAGAGGAGTGTGAGAGAACAGGGTGAATGAAGCTGTCCAACTAGAGAGTAGCTACTCAGAGAGGGTGTAGTTCAGTACTCATGACACGGAAACTTTATTCCTCCATCTCTATGAGGTAGAGGGAGGCTTCCTATTGGTTGAAAATTTGGATAGTAAAGAGATGGCGTTTTTTAGAAGTTAAAATAAGCGCGATTACGATTTGGGTAGGTTCTTTTGTAATTTTTAGTTTCTTGGATGGATGGATTTGGGTTATTGTCAAAAATATTATTAAATTTAATAGTGGTGTAATTAGTGTATTCTTGAAGTTTAATTATGTTTAGTGAAGTTCTAATGTCATCGTTACGCATAAATCATCTGGCTTTTGCGATCATTCTGATTACGCTATTTTGAAGGATTTCTAATTTATTGTGGTGGATCTGAGCAGCTTGATCCCAGATTGGACAGGCATAACTCAGGATGGGTCGCAGAATTTGTGAATAGATAAGCAGTTTATAATTAGTTGGTAACGATAAACGACAGAGAAAGGGGGGGGGATTTCGCTGCAAGTCGGAATTTTTCATGATTATGTGTGATGTGTTGTTGAAACGTGAAATTTTTATCTAAAATGATGCCAAGGTATTTGGCTGACTGAGACCAAGGGATTTGTTCGTTGTCAATGAAAATTTTTGGTGTAATTGTTCTGTGTGATCTTGCAAAGAAGACGGCCTCCGTTTTTGAAACATTCCGTGCAATTTTCCATTTGGAGAACCAGTCTTCTAGGCAAGATATATGTCTGTTTTTGTGGTGTGCAAGAACTTTAACATTTCTGTGTTTAGCAAGTATCGTTGTGTCGTCTGCGTACATGCAGATAATTGTGTTGTCATATTTTGGGATATCGTTCGCGAAGCATTGGAAGAGGGTTGGCCCGAGATGTGATCCTTGCGGAATTCCTGAATTAATATTTCTTTTAGTGGAATAAGTAATTTTAGTTTTGACTGTAAAATTTCTATTTTTAAGATAAGAGTCTATTAGAATAATTAGGTTTGGAGGGGTATTATTATTAATTAGTTTATATATTAATCCCGTATGCCAGACACGGTCAAAAGCTTTTTGGTTGTCGAAGAAAACGGCTCCAATTTTTTTCGCTGTTTTCCATTCCTGTTTTAATATACGTGGTGACTCTTTTCAGCTGGTGAGTGGTGGAGAGCTGTGATATAAAGCCATGCTGCTCCGGTATTAAAATTTTTTTTTGAACAGGTGTTCATTTAATCTACTGAGAATAATTTTCTCAGCGATTTTTCAAAAATTGGTGGTAGTGAGATTGGACGATAGCTGTCCGCTCTGGTTGGATCCTTTCCTGGTTTTAGAATAGGTACGACTGAAGCCGCTTTCCATTGGTTTGGAAAATGACCGATAACTAGCATACGGTTTATTAAGTGTGTGATTTGAAAAAAAATGTAGGGAGGGGGAGATTTTTAATCATTTTGTTCGTTATGCCATCATGACTTGGTGATTTATTAATTTTCAGTTTATTGATATAATTTATGATTTCTGAGGGTTGACAAGGGGGTGTTATTAAAGTTATTTTCATTAGCAAAAAAATCCGTGAACGATATGTGTAATTGTTTTATCGTGTGTTGGTGATTGTATGTTATTTAGCTGAAATTGTTGCTGAAGGGAATCAGCTAGTGTTTCTGTTTTATCTTTGTCACTAAGGGCGATACTTGAAGGACCTGTAAGGGCCGAAATATTAGAACATTTTTTTTCCTTAACTCTTTTGCAGCTCCCTAGAGGGAGCCGCTTTCAGGGTCAAGTGAAGAAAGTGTTGAAGTCAAAATCTTTGTTTTTTCTTCTTTGATTTTTTCTCTTATTAATTTGTTATTTTGATTTAAGTGTGTTTTGTCAGCGGGGTTGCTCGAAAATTGCCAGATTTTTCTGGCTCTGTTTCTATACTTGAATAAATTTCGAACTTCCGCAGCGTTGTGTGTAACATCTTACACTCGGCCCCTTACAAAAACGCCCTCCACAGGCGGGCTTTAAACACTGGAGGTAACAAATGTAATTAAGCTAAAACATTTTGAAAATATTTTTTTTTTCATATTTGTGTACTTACTCCTATTATGCAAGGAAAAAAAGTAAACTCGAAGAAAGAATTTTTAAAATAGTTTATTAGTGAATCAGATTTTGTTTGTGACTCTCATAAATTCTGTACAATAACTCAAAGTAACCTCATGCCCAAAAAGTTACGTGATGTCATAAGGGTTTTGTTTTTCGAAGAATACAATCAACAGAAATCACAAATTAAAACATTAATGGGTATTTAATAAGTAAGTTCATTACTCAGTCAGAGCAATGAACGTAATAATCACTCTTAACAATTTGCTATAATAAAATATTTCTTTAAGCATGCCAATATTTATTTTAAATTTTATAACATATTTTAAATGACATGTGTTTCACATATGCTATTTATTTCAATCTTAGTTTCCATTAATAACCTTTACATTTTGAGTCTAAAAATCTATTGTATAGTAGAATATACAAAATGTTTAACAAGCGGGATGTGTAAAATGTCTAAATTCAGATATATTCCGAAAACATTTTATAGTTAAATGAAAGTACAATTTCAAAATTGTAATAAATTGAACATTTATGATTTTAAAAACCTTTACAGTGTTTTATTTCATTTCAATGAATTTGTGTGACGTTTTTCCTTTATTACCATCCTTTTCCACCATCATCTTTCAGGCAAATAAACGATAACAAAATTCTAATTGAAAAGGCATAAAAGCAGGAAAAAAAAGTTTATTAACTAGCCAAAATAGGCTAGATCGCTCTCTCTCTCTCGAACCTCTCTAACTCGGTCAATGCTAATTTATATTGTGATAATAAAGCATTATCTTACCAAATCACTCATTTCGATTCAAATGCTTCTAGATAACAGCCGATTCTTATCTTAGTACTTTAATTGAAATTCACTTCAATCCAAAAGATTAATTACAATGCTTCAATAAAATTTACAAGTATCTATCAGCCGGCAGTTATACTCTATCTCTCTTCTTTTCCCTTTCAATTTTATTACACTTACATATCTCTAATTCAATTCACTGCATTTCTCGTTTCCGCCTAATTTACCTAATCACGTTTCATTTGAGTTCGAAAGAAATTGTAATTTTATGCCATTCAAATTACCAACAGGTCATCAAGGTTAGTGAATTGAAAATCGCGATTAACCCCAACTTCACAAATTTAGTTAGTGTTACGGTAGATCAATAAAAAGGACATTGTTCAATTCTCACATTTTTTAATTGACCTATTAAATACTTTAAAGAAAGAATGATTAATTCTACTCTGAGCTGGTAAATACTACAGATGCTTAATTTATTTCCTGGATGCTCTTAGATGAGAATAGTATTTTCAGCTATTCGTATCTTCAAAAATAAAACAAAAAAGATATGCGAAAATTGAAAATCTGACGCTCTAAAAATCAGCAGGGATTAATCCAACGTTCAAGAGTAGAAATCTAACATACATCAAATTAAATTACTACGTTCTGAATTATTTTAGATTATTCAACTGTCAACTGGTCTACCTTTTTTATTGTTATTAAAAAATTCATTCAGATCACAGCCTGCTTACCCTTTTTTCCCCATTAAATCAATTATTTGTCTTACATATAATGAGTACGCGATTCTTTTATATATTTTTCTATGTATATTTACATATTATATAAAAAAAATGTAAAAACCTTTCTTTAAAATTATATTTTTATTTAAAACATTTCATCTTTTAGCTGTTAGTATTAATTTTCTTAAAGAAACGCGCGAATTAATTTATAATAAAAAAATCATATTGGAACAATAATTGAAAGTAAATTTCGACTATCACTAGAGTATGTTAAATTAAATAATTAATCTTGTCGTTATGAACGTATTCTTAAATAAAAGAGATAAAAACACGATTTAAAAGTTTTATTTAATATTACTAATTGATTTAATCTGAAAATAATATATTCTATAAAATATCTGAAATTTAAATAAAATAGTATTTTTTGTTTTAGTTTCCAAAAGAAAAATTTATTTCTATTAAGATATTGAGATAACTTTCATTTTATGAAGACGTATTTAAATCTTTTTCAAAAATAAAATGTCAAATTGATTAATTGAAATTAGTATGATATGAAATTGATATCTCACTTCTTAAAAAGGGGCTAAATATTTAACTAATTAATTTTAAATAAGTGTAACACGTTCTATTTAAAATCTTTTTTTTTCTCAATGTAAATAAAAATTGAGTAAACATCAAACGCTGAAAATGTTTTTGTTCAGTTACCCATGAAAGATATGAAAGACATTTATAACCAGCTGTTATTTGAAATTAATTGCTATTGCATAAAACTTTTTATGAAATGGTTTCGCTTTCTAAAAAATCATTATGCTTATTAAAACCGAAACGAAGAAGTTAGAAATGAAAGTAATTATGAAAGACTGCTTGCGATAATATTTTTTAAATTCCTGAAGCCATAATCAAAGAGAAATTGAGTAAATCATCAAGGAAACAAAATAAATATCTATTAAAAATAATAGTTACATCTTTTTCTATGTCAATTAAAATGTTAATATGACTGAATAATCCTCAGGAATCGGTGTTTCAGTTTTTAAACAATTAATCGTATAACTATTTTGATGTATATGAAATTCACTATTTTTCATAATTTTATTTTATTACTTATGCTTTTAAATTTATTTTTGAGCTTTTTAGATCACATCTAAAAATTAAAAACAGCGGTCGATTCAAAGATAGAGGGAATTTAGCAATTTTTGTGTAAAAGTTATGCTTTTTTAATTTTAAGGAAATATTCTACATGAAATGATCTTTCTCTGTTCATAAATGTTCATTATTTAAAAATTTTTAATGATATTATAAATTAATTTTAAATGAAAAAACTATACTTAT